>CAXITT010000546.1:5813-25964 GCA_964033795.1 Lymnaea stagnalis
ACAGTAAAGTTCAAAGTCGGCACCTACCTCCTCGCAGTGCCAGTGACCGGAGACACTTACGCAGTCAAGCCGCCCAACCCCGCAGTACGTTGTGACCCGAGCAGAGGGCTGCTGTGGTGTGTGTGTGTGGGACTTACTTATTTGACCAGATCGCCATTGAGAGCCTACTATGCAATAATATTGGGCAGTATCTTGTTATCCTGTTTATGTGTATAGTATATGTAATTTGTATGCTGATAGTTCTGTTTTCTTATAATTAAATATTTATTTGTGGGCTGAACCACTCTTGTTTTATTAGTATAGTTAAAGTATTACTAGACTTGCAAGTGAGAGCTAGTGAGAGTTCATTGAATGATAGAGTGAGTGTGAAGTAGGATTAGTGTAGAATACTTCATCAGGAAATTAATCGTACCCTAGACATAACCATAATAGCAGTACTAATCTAACGTAGAGGAAAGGGACCTTTGTTTGTTAATACAAACATTAAACATTTCAAACCCAATACTTTTAATAATTGGGGCAGCACATACATTTAATTACCACACATCATAGTTTTTGTAACAAAGTTTTGTAACAGTGTCATTTAGGGACATCTACGAATTTTATAATATCTGATTTCAAAAATAACATTTGTACACAACACTTTCCCCATGAACGTGGGCGCAATTTGGACTATGTGGACATTACTGGTTTGGTCACATTACCGTGTCTTGTGGTTTAGTCATATTACCTGGGCCTATGTTTTAGTCACATTACCGTGTCCTATGGTTAAGTCACATTACCGTGTCCTATGTTGTAGTCACATTACCGTGTCTTATGGTTTAGTGGCATTACCGTGTCTTATGGTTTAGTCACATTACCGTGTCTTATGGTTTAGTCATATTACCGTGTCTTATGGTTTAGTCATATTACCGTGTCTTATGGTTTAGTCGCATTACCGTGTCTCATGGTTTAGTCATATTATCGTGTCTTATGGTTTAGTCACATTACCGTGTCTTATTGTTTAGTCATATTACCGTGTCTTATGGTTTAATCACATTACCGTGTCTTATGGTTTAGTCACATTACCGTCTTTATGGTTTAGTCCGACTATTACAACCTGTTAGGAGTCCCTTTCAGTTCGTACACCCTCCGACTCGATTTGTAACACTAACAATTTGCCACGCAAATGGCATAAAGTATTCCCCACACCACACCCTAATCAAACGCCCCTGCATGTATCGCTCCACTCCCCGCAGGCATCGCCCACATATATCACCCGAGTCATATATCACGCACCGTATCACCATCAAAGACTGTACCCTCTGTGGTAATATATCACACACTAAGTCCACGACCCTCGCGGGCGTCTCGCCACATATTTCGCTCACACAGTTGCTGCTTATCGGAGCCGTTCCGTTTCATGTGTCAAAACCCGAGCAGAATCGCTGATAACCTTAGCTAACAAGTACATTGGGGGGAGGGGGGGGGGAGAAAAGAAACTCACAAGAAGGCGAGTTTCATGTGTCAAAACCCGAGCAGAATCGCTGATAACCTTAGCTAACAAGTACATTGGGGGGAGGGGGGGGGGGAGAGAAGAATCTCACACGAAGGCGTCACGGCTTCAAACAGCCGGGCCGTCCAGTGGGTACTGTGGCCTGTGGGTTGCCGTCCAGTTGATAATGTCTGTGACCGTCCATAGAAATTAATGGTAATAAGGTGGAGAGACTGCAATCAGGTATGCAATAAAAAAAAAAAGAAAGAAATGAGTGAAACAAAGTATGGGGAAAACCTGAAAAAAAAAGGAACGCAAAAAAATAACAGTCAAAACAGAATTAAGTAAAAATAGCACTTAGCTGAAAATGAGTACCCGAGACCGAGAGGGCAGTATAAGAATTGTGCGTTTTCTGCCCTCTCAGATACTAATTTTCAGCTAAGTGCTATTTTTATTTATTCTGTTTTGACTGTTGTTTGTTGGCCGACGATGGTTTCCTGCCGAAACGTTCGTTGTTTCGTTGCGTTCATTTTTTCGGATGTTCCCATACTTTGTTTCACTCATTTCCATAGAGCTTAAACTAGTAATGGCAAAGTTGTAGGCATGTCAGATGCCATGTGCTCAGTTGTTTGTATAGGCATGTCAGATGCCATGTACTCAGTTGTTTGTATAGGCATGTCAGATGCCATGTGCTCAGTTGTTTGTATAGGCATGTCAGATGCCATGTGCTCAGTTATTTGTAGACATGTCAGATGCCATTTGCTTAGTTGTTTGTAGGCATGTCAGATACCATCAGCTCAGTAATTTGTAGGCATGTCAGATATCATTAGCTCAGTTCTTTGTGGGCATATAGCTCTTTAAGATATCGTGTTATGAATATGTCAAAATTATACCACTTACACAAACATGTGCACGATACTGTACCACATTCATGTACAAATTAGCAATACTGTATACCACATACATGTAGACAAGTGAAACACATACATGTACATTCAGTTGGCGGATACAGATAAATATTATAACTATTCTCAACTAGTTGATACAGTACTCAGTACAGTGCTTTAAACACAAGGCGTCTCTGAAATTTCAGCTTTGGTGGTGTGGGGGCGCAGGATGCAACCACAGAACCATTGAGAGATTCAAAAGACCTAGAGGAGACTTAAGATTGCAAGGGTACTCACAATTGGATTGGAGGCTAGGCACAATCATCACAAAAGACCTGACAAACAGGGGACTGAATGATTTTGTTGGGTATTCGTAGGGTACACAAAAATAACAAAGGCCCAGCCTGATGTATCACATACAGCTTTTGAAACAGTCTTGTACACACATGTCGTATTGTTGTGTGTCCCCTATTGTCTGGTATTGTATATCAACTGCTGTGGTGTCTCGTCTAGTGGTGTCTATCGTCCTGAGCTGTCATCAAACCATTGCTAAGAAGCCCGGTCTGGATGAAAATAATTTAAAAAACTATAGACCTGTATCTAACTTATCATTTTTATCTAAAGTTATTGAAAAACTAGTCCTAAAACAACTTTTTGCTTACTTAAATGATCACTCTCTTCTCAGTTCTAATCAGTCGGCCTATAGACATTTCCATAGCACGGAGACAGCTCTCTTGAGAGTCAGTAATGACCTCTTGCGCGCAATGGACAGCGGTAATGTCTCCATTTTGATCCTCTTAGACCTCAGTGCGGCCTTTGACACTGTTGACCATGAAATCCTTTTCAAAACCCTTGAAAACTACTTTGGAATTTCTGGTTCGGTTTTGGCTTGGTTTAGGTCCTACCTCTCTGATAGAACGCAAATGGTCTCTGTCGATGGCTGTCTCTCCGGCAGTGCTGATTTGGTGTACGGAGTGCCACAGGGGTCCGTTTTGGGTCCGGTTCTATTCATAATGTATACCAGACCACTACTCCTCTTGCTCGGGAGGCATGCTGTTGAGAACCAGTCATTTGCAGATGATACACAGCTATACATGCATACCCATCCATCTCTTGTCGATTCCGCTGTCCAGACTTTGCGGGGGTGCATTGATGATGTCAAGTCTTGGATGACACTCAGCAAGTTGAAGCTTAATGATGACAAAACAGAAGCACTCCTCATTTACAATCACAAATCATCCTCTACCTCAATTCTTCCCACCTCATTTCAAGTAGGTAACTCCGACATACAGTTTACACCCTCTGCTAGGAATCTTGGTTATATTCTTTCTAACAACATGTCTCTCGATAAACATATCTCTCACATTTGTCGTTCGGCATACACCGCCATCCGTCAGATCAGCTCCATCCGCCACTACCTGACAGTTAGCGCAACAAAAACTCTAGTCTGTGCTCTTGTTCTCTCTCGTCTTGACTATTGCAACTCACTTCTGTCAGGTTCACCGAAACATTTTATAGAAAAACTGCAGAAAGTTCAAAACTCTGCTGCTAGGCTTGTTCTTAAGGCAAAAAAACGCGATCACGTCACTCCACTACTCCACTCACTACATTGGCTCCCTATACAGGCACGCATTGACTACAAGCTGTCTCTTCTCTGTCACAACTTTTTCTCGGATTCCTGCCCTTCCTATCTAACTGAACTTCTTTCTGTCTATTCACCCCTTCGACAACTTCGCTCCTCCGCAGACTCGCGTATTCTGTCCGTTCCCAAGACACGCACTAAATTATATGGTGAACGATCTTTCTCTTTCTGCGCCCCCAAACAATGGAATTCTTTGCCACTACACATCCGCAATATAACAACCACACAGGCCTTCAAAACTGCACTCAAAACACATCTATTTAAACTATACTACTCTGACTGATTCTCCTCCTATAAACCGATAAACGTACATGGGTTTCCTTGTAAAAATGTCTGGTGTGGGTGGATGAATATACCTATGGTGTTGTTTTGCTTATATGTTGTTTTTATTTCATTTATGTATTTTATTTTAATATTATGATTATGCCTCTTTGCTATATATGTACAGCGCGGTGAGCCCAGCCCTAGGCCGGGGTACCGCGCTATATAAGACCACTTATTATTATTATTATTATATCGCATAGTGTTATGTATAGTCTTGTGTCGAATGTCATCCAGTGTTGTATATCTCTTATAGTGTTATATATCGCTTGGTGTTGCATATCGCCCATTGTGATATATGATCTAGTGTTGTATAGCGCCCAATGTTGTATATCACATTTGCTGTATACTGCCAAGTGTTGTAAACTGTCTGGTGTACATCTATCGTCTCATGTTGTCAAATATATCGTCTAGTGTTGCATATGTCGAGTGATGTATATAGTCTCGTGTTGTATATAGTCTAGTGTTGGCTATCGTCTGATGTTTTATTGTGTCTAGTCTAGTGTGTCGCCCGTTGTCGTACTCTGGGATCTTGACTAGATCTAGCTTCTACTGACAACGAGCCAGGACAAAGAAAACGGCCATTCAGGACTTATTCTATCATTTAGCTTTGGTTAATTACATGTAAATTATCATGGTCTGTGCGCCTCGCTGTCGCTAGGTTTATCTATGGGGCGAATGCTAAGTGTGCTTTGTGTGGCAAGTTTTTTTTAACGCCTAATACTAGGGGAATAACGCCAGGAATGGCAGATAGTGTACGTTATAACATGCTGGTTTAGCTGTTTAGCTGCGACATTCTCGTATATGAAGTAAATATTGTCGAAGTTTAGTGTGTAGAGAATGGGACCAGGGGTCTCACCATCTGGTGGTTGCTGAGGTTCATTATTTTACTTCAAATATGCCATTTTTTTAGAGATCTGTGGAAACAAAACAACACCAAAAAAAAAAAAAAAAAAAAAAAAAAATTAAACCAAACACTAATTGAGTCAGGGGTCAGGTTAAAAAAGGTGTTGGGTCAGAAGATAATGCACCAGGTCAGTTAATTACTTAAGGATGGTTTTATGGATAACTCACCACGCTTTGATCGGCGTTGAAGATGAACAAAAAAATCTCCTTTAAAATGTTATAAATGAACACGGAGCCAAAAGCACGTTGCTTTAAAGTAACAATAAAATCTTTAATTTCCTCCTATGAAAGGTTACATTTATAATAACACTTGTAAACATTTTATTTGGAGCCCGTCTCAGTTAATATTCCTGAAACCGGGGTGCCTGCCATTTTTTTTTTTCGTATTTCCTCTGTTCTGAATGTGGCCCCTTCTTGTTTTGTCAGCTATTCGCCTTTAACATCTCATCTCGCAGGTGGCTGGATTTAAAGACGAACTCTAAATTTTAAAAGACGCCTTGTTGCAAATGGTTTTTACCGATGCCAAACCTCTGGCCGTTTATCAATTAAAATAAAATAGGATACTCCTTCAGAATGGGCCATTTTAGTTATCATTAAAATAGGGCAACTATAAAAAATAATTCCGATAACTATACAAGTCAATATTTCAATTGTATTCCATTGAAATGGGAAGAGATTTACAAAGATGTTGACCTTCAACGTTAACTATTGGGGACCCCAGTGCAAAAAGAACTTAACCTTTGGTACTTTTTTAGCTTGGATAACAAACAAACTTTAATTTTAAAAGTGTCCCATTAAAATTTTACCTCTAAAAGTGTCCCATTAAAATTGTACCTCTAAAAGTGTCCCATTAAAATTGATTGAAAAACCCAAAAAATGAAACGTTTCATTTGAAAATAAAATTGGGCAGGCCCCCCTTCCCCCTTCGACCCCCCCCCCCCCCCCCCCACCTCCCCGACCTTTGCACAAAAGATGTGGATATCAATAGTTTTAAAAACCAACACTATTTTAACAGGTACTCTGACACTCATGTTTACCGAGTTTGACCTAGATACACCAATTTACGTAGAAGCTTGCTCATTGTGGTCTAAGCCTTCTTGTCTAGCATGGTAATTACGTTAAAAAATGTTCACCTACTAAACTACTTAAAAATACATTTTAACAACTTTAAATTACTTTTTAATACACATGGTAAAAGCCAAAGTGTTCAATCCATGTTAATCTTTTAAAATTCAGGTTAATCTCACATCTTAGTCTATACACATATCATTTTTCGACGTGCGCAGAACGTATAGTGTGAACGAGTTTCGAAATATCTAGTCTTTCGGTTTCGGCCGAAAGTCTCGTTAAGCTTTTCCGTTTCGGCTTTGTTTTCTGTCGAGAGTCGGGTTGAGATTTTTGCTTTCGGCTCCATTTTTTGGTCCCATGGAAATTTTTAACTTTCGGGTTTGATTTCGGTCTCGGCCAAAACCAGAAAAATCACATTCGGTCCTTCTCTAGTTTGTATTATCATTTGGATAGGGAACCTTAATAATTCATGAGATAAGTAGCCAAGTAACAAAAGTCGTCACGTTAAAAATATAAGAGATACAGCGTATATATCTGAGTGAATGGGTATCTAAGGAAAATATAAGAGATGTAGCGTATATAAGAAAAATGTCAGAGATATGGAGAATATAAGGAACATTTAAGAGATATAGCTTATATAAGGAAAATGTCAGAGATATAGCGTATATAAGAAAAGTGTCAGAGATTTAGCATATATAAGGAAAATATAAGAGAAATAGCGTATATAAGGAAAATGTAAGATATATAATGTATATAAAGAAATATAAGAGATATAGCGAATATAAGGAAAATATAAGAGATATAGCTTATATAAGGAACATGTCAGAGATATAGCGTATATAAGAAAAGTGTCAGAGATTTAGCATATATAAGGAAAATATAAGAGAAATAGCGTATATAAGGAAAATGTAAGATATATAATGTATATAAAGAAATATAAGAGATATAGCGAATATAAGGAAAATATAAGAGATATAGCTTATATAAGGAACATGTCAGAGATATAGCGTATATAAGAAAAGTGTCAGAGATTTAGCATATATAAGGAAAATATAAGAGAAATAGCGTATATAAGGAAAATGTAAGATATATAATGTATATAAAGAAATATAAGAGATATAGCGAATATAAGGAAAATATAAGAGATATAGCTTATATAAGGAACATGTCAGAGATATAGCGTATATAAGAAAAGTGTCAGAGATTCAGTGTGGGTCCTATATAAGGAAAATGTCAGAGATAAACAATATATATCTGAGTGCATGGGTATATAAGGAAAATATCAGAGGTATAGCGTACATAAAGAAAATACGTATATAAGGAAAATGTCAGAGGTAAAGCGTATATAAGGAATATATAAGGAAAATGTCAGAGGTAAAGCGTATATAAGGAAAATGTCAGAGGTAAAGCGCATATAAGGAAAATGTCAGAGGTAAAGCGTATATAAGGAAAATGTCAGAGGTAAAGCGCATATAAGGAAAATGTCAGAGGTAAAGCGTATATAAGGAAAATGTCAGAGGTAAAGCATATATAAGGAAAATGTCAGAGGTAAAGCATATACAAGGAAAATGTCAGAGGTAAAGCATATATAAGGAAAATGTCAGAGGTAAAGCGTATTTAAGGAAAATGTCAGAGGTAAAGCGTATATAAGGAAAATGTCAGAGGTAAAGCGCATATAAGGAAAATGTCACAGGTAAAGCGTATATAAGGAAAATGTCAGAGGTAAAGCATATATAAGGAAAATGTCAGAGGTAAAGCATATATAAGGAAAATGTCAGAGGTAAAGCATATAATAAAGAAAATGTTAGAGGTAAAGCGTATATAAGGAAAATGTCAGAGGTAAAGCGTATATAAGGAAAATGTCAGAGGTAAAGCGCATATAAGGAAAATGTCACAGGTAAAGCGTATATAAGGAAAATGTCAGAGGTAAAGCATATATAAGGAAAATGTCAGAGGTAAAGCATATATAAGGAAAATGTCAGAGGTAAAGCGTATATAAGGAAAATGTCAGAGGTAAAGCGTATATAAGGAAAATGTCAGAGGTAAAGCGTATATAAGGAAAATGTCAGAGGTAAAGCGTATATAAGGAAAATGTCAGAGGTAAAGCGTATATAAGGAAAATGTCAGAGGTAAAGCGTATATAAGGAAAATGTCAGAGGTAAAGCGTATATAAGGAAAATGTCAGAGGTAAAGCGTATTTAAGGAAAATGTCAGAGGTAAAGCATATTTAAGGAAAATGTCAGAGGTAAAGCGCATATAAGGAAAATGTCAGAGGTAAAGTGTATATAAGGAAAATGTCAGAGGTAAAGCGCATATAAGGAAAATGTCAGAGGTAAAGCGTATATAAGGAAAATGTCAGAGGTAAAGCGCATATAAGGAAAATGTCAGAGGTAAAGCGTATATAAGGAAAATGTCAGAGGTGAAGCGCATATAAGGAAAATGTCAGAGGTAAAGCGTATATAAGGAAAATGTCAGAGGTAAAGCGTATAAAGAAAATTTCAGAGGTAAAGCATAGATAAGGAAAATGTCAGAGGTAAAGCATATAATAAAGAAAATGTTAGAGGTAAAGCGTATATAAGGAAAATTTCAGAGGTAAAGCATATATAAGGAAAATGTCAGAGGTAAAGCATATATAAGGAAAATGTCGGAGGGCAAGCGTATATAAGGAAAATGTCAGAGGAAAAGCATATATAAGGAAAATGTCAGAGGTAAAGCGTATATAAGGAAAATGTCAGAGGTAAAGTGTATATAAGGAAAATGTCAGAGGTAAAGCGTATATAAGGAAAATGTCGGAGGGAAAGCGTATATAAGGAAAATGTCCAAGGTAAAGCATATAAAGAAAATGTCAGAGGTAAAGCGTATATAAGGAAAATGTCAGAGGTAAAGTGTATATAAGGAAAATGTCAGAGGTAAAGTGTATATAAGGAAAATGTCAGAGGTAAAGCATATATAAGGAAAATGTCAGAGGTAAAGCATATACAAGGAAAATGTCAGAGGTAAAGCATATATAAGGAAAATGTCAGAGGTAAAGCGTATTTAAGGAAAATGTCAGAGGTAAAGCGTATAGAAAGAAATGTCAGAGGTAAAGCGTATATAAGGAAAATGAAATGAGTAACCCTAGCCCAGACATCGGTGAATATTTAATGAAAAGTAATTGACCAAATGTGGTCCAGATGCAATTATTTACGTAGAAGCTTTCATTGTAACCTAAGACTTGGTGCAGGCCTACAGCTTTAGCTATTGTAAGGAAAAAACATTATACAAACTCCATGTATGCGGAACTTTAAATCTGATGTTAAAACTATATAATTATACATTTATCATAGGTCTCCAAGAGGTCTTTGGTGTCCTAAACTTGACCTGGATCGAAAATGGACGGCCGGTCCGGTAGGATGACGAGGAACCAGAAATAGGTCTTAAATTTTCACGCCCGTCTTTGATTGACCCGCGAAACGACGGTGCGAATGTTATCTGTTGGCTGGACGCGGCACAGCGCCCCCCCCCCCCCACCCCTGGTTGATCACAATCCCCCCTCCCTCCCGCCCCAGCGGTTGATCACCGTCAGGAGACAGCCCGATCGTTCTGGGTGTGCAATTTCCCCATAAATCAGTGTTTTTATTTAACCCTTCGCCCACCGTCCCCCCGTGCCATTTAGCAGGGAACAAATGAGTGCAGGCGAGACGTAAATTTGATTCTATGGCGTTGGTTGGCTGAGGGTTAAAACAAAACTAATTCCTTGTTCAGATGGATTTCCCATCTTTGTGCCGATCTTTATGGTGGGGAGTTGGCGAGAGTGACGTTATCGGGGAGAAACAGGAGGTGCTAGACAGAAGGGGGTGTTTTATGTTGATGGAGAAGGGCAGGGGTGGGTGGTGGGTTAGGGTGGGTTGGTGGGTGATTCATGGCGGGCTTGCAGAATGAAGATGGAACATGGCCTTAAAATGTTCCAGTCGGTTTTAGTAATTTATAATACACGTGTTAAGGTTTTGTCTTTGCCATAGGTGTGTCTATTCTCTACAAATTGTCTAATTCACATGGCTTGTCTATTTCACTAGGTTTTTCTATTTCATATGGATTGTCTATTTCATATGATTTATCTATTTCACGTTGCTTGTCTCTTTAATATGGTCTGTCTATTTCACATGATTTGTTCATTTCATATGGTTTATCTACTTCATATGATTTATCTATTTCACATGGCTTGCCTATTTCATATGGTTTATCTATTTCACATGGTTTGTCTATTTCATATGGCTTGTCTAGTTCACATGGTTTGTCTTTTTCATATGGCTTGTCTATTTCATATGATTTATCTTATTTCATGTGGTTATCTATTTCACATGGCTTGCCTATTTCATATGGTTTATCTATTTCATGTTGCTTGTCTATTTAATATGGTTTGTCTATTTCACATGGTTTGTTCATTTCATATGGTTTATCTACTTCATATGATTAGTCTATTTCACATGGCTTGTCTATTTCACATGATTTATCTTATTTCATGTGGTTATCTATTTCACATGGCTTTCCTATTTCATACGGTTTATCTATTTCACATGGTTCGTCTATTTCACATGGTTCGTCCATCTTGCACGAGCCGTGCATCCTACTTGAGTGGCTCTTAACCTTTTCGTTAACGCCGCGCCATATCTCCCTTTCAAAACATATCTCCCGGACCCTTACCATAAGAAATGATAACGAACTTGTAAAGACACGTGATCTTCTTGGTCTTCATGCGCCCCAGTGACACTGCCCTCCCCGTCATGCGTGTTTTTCTGTGCTTAGTGTCAGCAGGTCTCGTGTGCCTATAATGTCAGCAGGTCTCGTATGCCTAGTGTCAGTAGTTCTCGTATGCCTAGTGTCAGCAGGTCTCGTAGGCCTATAGTGTCATCAGGTCTCGTATGAATATAGTGTCAGCAGGTCTCGTATGCCTAGTGTCAGTAGTTCTCGTATGCCTAGTGTCAGCAGGTCTCGTATGCCTAGTGTCAGCAGGTCTCGTATGCCTAGTGTCAGCAGGTCTAGTATGCCTAGTGTCAGTAGGTCTCGTATGCCTAGTGTCAGCAGGTCTCGTATGCCTTGTGTCGGTAGGTCTCGTATACCTAGTGTCAGTAGGTCTCGTATGCCTAGTGTCAGTAGGTCTTGTATGCCTAGTGTCAGCAGGTCTCGTATGCCTAGTGTTAGCAGGTTTCGTATGCCTAGTGTCAGTAGGTCTCGTATGCCTAGTGTCAGCAGGTCTCGTATGCCTAGTATCAGTAGGTCTTGTATGCCTAGTGTCAGCAGGTCTCGTATGCCTAGTGTCAGTAGGTCTCGTATGGCTAGTGTTAGCAGATCTCGTATGCCTAGTGTCAGCAGGTCTCGTATGCCTAGTGTCAGTAGGTCTTGTATGCCTAGTGTCAGCAGGTCTCGTATGCCTAGTGTCAGTAGGTCTCGTATGCCTAGTGTTAGCAGATCTCGTATGCCTAGTGTTAGCAGGTCTCGTATGCCTAGTGTCAGTAGGTCTCGTATGCCTAGTGTTAGCAGATCTCGTATGCCTAGTGTTAGCAGATCTCGTATGCCTAGTGTCAGCAGGTCTCGTATGCCTAGTGTCAGCAGGTCTCGTATGCCTAGTGTCAGTAGGTCTCGTATGCCTAGTGTTAGCAGATCTCGTATGCATAGTGTTAGCAGGTCTCGTATGCCTAGTGTTAGAAGATCTCGTATGCCTAGTGTTAGCAGGTCTCGTATGCCTAGTGTTAGCAGGTCTCGTATGCCTAGTGTTAGAAGGTCTCGTATGCCTAGTGTTAGCAGGACCGATTATGATTAATCTATATAATCTCCCCCCCACACACACACACATTACACCTGCTTTTTCCAGCACAATGTCCATGTACAATTATGAGGCCCTAAACTTCGATGACCCCATGTACAATTATGAGGCCCTAAACTTCGATGACCCCATGTACAATTATGAGGCCCTAAACTTCGATGACCCCATGTACAATTATGAGGCCCTAAACTTCGATGACCCCATGTACAATTATGAGGCCCTAAACTTCGATGACCCCCCTCCCCACCACACACACACACACAATTGTTAGCTAGGCGGCATAGTATGTTATTTTGCACGCCTCTATACGCAGTGTATAACATATAACATATAATGTTTGTAAACATTGTTTGATATGGTGGCGCATGTCGGCTTTACTCATAAACGGCCTCTCTGTGATCTCCAAGATCGAGGTCATCGCGGATTTCTCAACAAGCAAGGGACGGTGTCACGTGGTATCGTGTCTGGGGATGAGTTATGTTACTGAATTGACCCGGGACCTAGACAAGGGATAATGAGCGGGTAATTGTCCGAGCTCCAGGACATAAAGAACTGCTTTATACGAGCGCGAGTTGGGGGGGGGGGCACGTTGATAAGATACAGACGGTAGGGGGTAAATTAGCTCGGCATTGTCTCGGTGAGTCCAAAGTCCTTCAATAGATTTGTTATATGTGTTTTTCTATGCCTAGACCTAGTGTCAGTAGGTCTCGTATGCCTAGTGTCAGCAGGTCTCGTATGCCTAGTGTCAGTAGGTCTCGTATGCCTAGTGTTAGCAGGTCTCGTATGCCTAGTGTCAGCAGGTCTCGTATGCTTAGTGTCAGTATGTCTCGTATGCCTAGTGTCAGCAGGTCTCGTATGCCTAGTGTCCGCAGGTCTCGTATGCCTAGTGTTAGCAGGTCTCGTATGCCCAGTGTCAGCAGGTCTCGTATGCTTAGTGTCAGTATGTCTCGTATGCCTAGTGTCAGCAGGTCTCGTATGCCTAGTGTCAGCAGGTCTCGTATGCCTAGTGTCAGTAGGTCTCGTATGCCTAGTGTCAGTAGGTCTCGTATGCCTAGTGTCAGCAGATCTCATATGCCTAGTGTCAGTAGGTCTCGTATGCATAGTGTCAGCAGGTCTCGTATGCCTAGTGTTAGCAGGTCTCGTATGCTTAGTGTCAGCAGGTCTCGTATGCCTAGTGTTAGCAGGTCTCGTATGCCTAGTGTCAGCCGGTCTCGTATGCCTAGTGTTAATGTAAACCCTACGATATGGCAGTGAACACTATATTCTGGCAATAAACCCTTTGATATGGCAATAATCTGATGATATTGCAATGAACCCCATCGTGCCGCAGTGAAGGCTTTGGTACCCTAGTGACTTTAGTGAGCCATAATGCGGTGTAATGAGCAACGTGAATCCCCAATCACCATTAGTAGGTCATGTCATGCCAAAAATAGCCCTGTGCCTCGTGGCTTCTCAATGTGCCGTGGGAACCACACACACACACACAACAAAACAAAACAATAACAAAAACAACTAAAGACTAGTTTCTCATGTAGACCGTATGGCTAAAAACACACCGCTGTAGTTTCTTAGTGACCCATGTGGTTCCTGGGGGACCTTATGCGGTGCAGAAACCGGAATTGAGCCAATTATTTTGATTTTGTTTAAAAAAAAAAAAACACAAGCTCAAAAAAAACAACAACAAAGGCTCTTTTAGTTATGCCCAGATGACGTCACGGCAGCCATGATGATTTCGAGCGTTTCAAATCTTGGCCGGTCATTACTTGTAATCTCTGTAAGCCACGCCAAACAAACGAGGCACTGACACATGGGTTCATTGATTTTGAACCTCTCACGCTTGGCGTCTAACAGGCGTCTCTCGACCTACGCTCGTGTGTTGACTAGCAGATAGTTGAACTAGCGTCACATCTCGCTGACTCTTCTTCGTTGTATTTTTGTTTATAATTTTTTTTTTTAAAGTGTATACACCAGTGTTTCTCAACGTGGGGCCCCACGCCCCACAGGTGGGCAATTTGAGCGTTAAAAAGGGGGGGGGGAGGGGAATCGAAAAAAGAGCTGTATAGCATTTGAAAACCAATCATCTACATTGATGTAACCTGTATTTTGGAAAGGGAGTGGGTGAGACAAATGGCTGCTTAAAATTGTTGAAGGATGAGATTCCAGAATTCTTCTTGTGCAATTTGTTCTTTATGAGGAAAACTTGGTAACTAATAATATTTCGCCTGCCCTTGATGAAGTACTAAATTCACTTATAAAGTGTATCAATGCTATTATAACTAATGTCAAATGTGAGTGTCTCTTCAAGCTGGTTTGTGAAGAACAAAATGCAGTCTATGTGAGACTTTAACGTCACACTGAAGTATGAGAGCGTAGGGCAGTTACTGCTCACACCAACAATGCCTCTATTTTAAGTGCCGAATTGTTATATGAGGATGATGTTGACTTGTCCGATATATGAGTGCCGCAAGATGAAAATGATAAATCAGCTACTATACACTATGCCCATCAGGGCGTCATTTCAGGGGGGTTTTCGGGGAAGGGAGGGGGAGGGCGCAAAACCACAACTTGATCGGCTTGTTAAATTGTTATTACTGGAGGCGCCAGAGTACATAGCAATTTAAATAAAACCTGCAAATTCAGGGGGGGGGGCAAATTTCCCCCTGCCCTACCCAAATGATGTCCCTGATACCCCTTGTTACGAAAGAGAAACACCTGGCTACTCCATGGGAAGATGATAGTAGCTAGAAACTATACTGTAATTGTCAGCTTTAATGACAATAATCATATTCATACTTCCCCAAACAATGATATTTAGTCTTTAACAACTTTTTAATTGATTCTGCATTGTAAATTTCAAGTGTAAAAACTTGTTAACTTTTTAATTAACAAGCTAAACATGTAATGAAATGTTTTTCTTACAATTTTGTGTCATTAAAATAGATCAGCACAAAGTAAAGGGTATTAATTAATTTATTTATATTGTAATTAATTTTTTTTTCTTGGGGGGCGGGGCGGGGGGGGGGGTTGGTTATTAAATGTTGACATAATTAAATAGGGGAGGGGTCACTGAAAGTTTGACAGTTGTTGACAAGGGGGGGAGGGGTAAAAAATTTGCTTAAAAATTGTTGACGTAATTTATGGAAGACCCCTAAAGCTAAATTTGACTGTGGTCAGTTTGAGACCCACTGGCTGTTAATTGAGCAGAGCCGGTGTGAGCAAAGATGCCAGTGTTAAAGCTGTGTGGTTTATGGCTAATAAAGCCGATGGCGTGAACTGTCCGAAACACCTGTTCAACGTAAATAGACAAAGGCAAAGGCTGCGTCTGTGTGGTCCTTTGGTGTTAATAGGTGTATAATGTGGGGAGGATAAGGGTGTATAATGTGGGGAAGCTGGGGTGTATGATGTGGGGAGGCTGGGGTGTATAATGTGGGGAGGCTGGGGTATATAATGTGGGGAGGCTGGGGCATATAATGTGGGGAGATAAAGGTGAATAATGTGGGGAGGCTGGGGTGTAAGATGTGGGGAGGCTGGGGTATATAATGTGGCGAGGATAAAGATGTATAATGTGGGAGGCTGGGGTGCATAATGTGGGAGGCTGAGGGTGTATAATGTTTGGAGGCTGAGGCTGTATAATGTGGGAGGCTGGGGTGTATAATGTGGGGAGGCTGGGTGTATAATATGGGGAGGCTTAGGGTGTATAATGTGGGGAGGCTGGGTGTATAATATGGGGAGGCTTAGGGTGAATAATGTTGGGAGGCTTGGGTGTATAATGTGGGAGGCTGAGGGTATAAAATGTTGGGAGGCTGAGGGTGTATAATGTGGGAGGCTGGGGTGTATAATTTGGGGAGGCTTAGGGTGTATAATATGGGAGGCTAGGGTGTATAATCTGGAGAAGGCTTGGGTGCATAATGTGGGGAGGCTGGGGTGTATAATTTGGGGAGTCTGAGTGTATAATGTGGGGAGGCTGAGGGTGTATAATGTGGGGAGGCTGGCTGTATAATGTGGGGGGGTTGGTATATAATGTGGGGAGGCTGGGGTGTATAATGTGGGGAGACTTAGGGTGTATAATATGGGAGGCTAGAGTGTATACTCTGGGGAGACTGAGGGTGTATATTCTGTGGATGCTGAGGGTGTATAATCTTGGGAGGCTGGGGGTGTATAAAAAAATGGACGGTGCAGCTGAGCAAAATGAAGTGTTATGTAAATTAGATGCCCATGGGGTCCCAGGGAGATTAGGCGCCCATGGGGTTGTCATGGGGGTTAGGTGCCGATGGGTTGACGTCAGCATGGTTAGTAGGCTAGATATTGGAATTTCATTGATGAGGTCGCACGCGTATAAGTTCCATAGTGACTCGCTACATGTCTCGGAAAGATCACATCCTTTACACAGTGACGTCATGTATAGGTTTCAATTTCTCCTTTCATTCAAAATATTGGACTATTATCTACGAAAGGTATTACGAGCAGTAATTATTGTATTGGTTAAGGATCTTGAGGGTGACTGCAATAAGCCTCATGGAGGATTGAACAAGAGTATTGCCTGATGGGTCACAGGTTCCTGGGTCAGTAAGCCAATGAACGTGTTGGACAGCATTACATTATTACCTACGTGATTATTGCAGTGGACAAAAAAGCAAGGTGTCCTGAACCATATGAACCATCCAAGGGATTCCGGTCATTCCAATGCGCCAATATTTGTGTATGATATTGTTTAGCCTTGTTGTGTGGTCGTTATTAAGGTAAATTAAGCGGGTGTTCCATATTCATTCGTGGCAGTAGTGCGCTCGGGTTTGGCGGCCCTTCTATGTCAGACCATAATGACGGAAGTGGAGTGTGGCAACAAGTGTATCAGTCACACTCTCACAGCAAAACCCTTCTCTCTCTCACTTTTTTTCTCTTTCTGTCTCTCTCTCTCTTTCTGTCTTTCTCTCTCTCTCCCTCTCACACACTCTCTCTCGCTTAATCTCTTTGGCGTAAAGGCAAGACGAGATATCCTTTGCATTGTCAGTACTGATCTAATTCAGATTGACTATGGTGTTAAGACCTGACCAGCACTTGTTCAGGTTTGTCCTTATTACATAAACAGTCCTTATGTTACGGTCGGTGGTCCTACTATTACGGACGGTGGTTCTCCTATTACGGACGGTGGTCCTCCTATTATGGACAGTGGTCCTCCTATTATGGACGGTTGTCCGCCTATTACGGACGGTGGTCCTCCTATTATGGGCAGTGGTGCTTCTATTACGGACGGTGGTCCGCCTATTACGGACGGTGGTCCTCCTATTACGGACGGTGGTCATCCCATTACACATTGCCGATATATGATCCGAGTTATCCTTGTGAAAGCTACCACTGCCTTCCCCTGGTGACTCAACATTTCTCATACATTCTCCATTTATGTGGTTGCTTTAAACGTTCACCATTTGGCATTTTCGGCATATGTCGACACGGCCAATCATGACGCCGCCCCGGTACTGTTGTTGTTTGCGCACCAACAGCTGCTGAGATTTGGGTACCGGGGTGGGTGTGGGGGGGGGGGTAAGATGATTCCACCCCTTGGTGAAGTCCGAGACTCCGACAATGTTGAAGTGCGGTGTAATCAGGCGTGATAGTAAAGCTGTGACGTTTCTTGGTGGAGTAATTGCCTACCGTTGTCAAATAAATTAATCCCGCTAATGTGTTGGAGAAACACAAGCTACCGGTAACAGCATATGGAGGAGAAATCAGCTGCAGCCGTTTATCCGGACATAGTTGTAGAGTAGGGGTGGAATTATGTTTCGTGGGAATTCATTAGTAACCGGATTCCTCCCCCCAAAAAAAGGAAGTGTTTGGAGTCTTGGGCGTTGGATAGCATAACTTGTGTTGGAGTCGTAGTGTTTAATACCAGGATATTTTTTGTGGTCTGAGGATCCCATACAAAGAATTTTGTTGGGGTCAGAGTATCAGATATCAGGATTTGGGTCTTGGGATCAGCTACCAGCAAATGTGTTGGGGTCATGAGATCAGATACCGCGATATGTGTTGGGGTCTGAGGATCAAATACCGAGATATGTCTTGGGGCCTGAGGATCAGTAACCAGAATATGTGTTGGGGCCTGAGGATCAGTAACCAGGATATGTGTTGGGGTCTGAGGATCAGTAACCAGGATATGTGTTGGGGTCTGAGGATCAGTAACCAGGATACGTGTTGGGATCTGAGGATTAGTAACCGGGATATGTGTTGGGGTCTTAGGATCAGTAACCAGGATATGTGTTGGGGCCTGAGGATCAGTAACCGGGATATGAGTTGGGTTCTGGGGATCATATACCTGGATTTATTTTAGGGGTCATGGGATCAGATACCGGGATGTGCGTTGGGTCTGGGTATCAGATACCAGGATTTGCCTCCAGATACCAGGATTTGCCTCGGGGTCGTAGCGTCAGACGCACAGTAATCTCCTTTACATCTAATGCGCTATTTTTTCTCCATTACTAAGCAAATGTCTGCTCATACTCTCCCAATCCTAAAAGAACTCCCTTAAGTTTCTGGGTTATTTATACTGTGTGACCTTTTTGTATGTTTTGTAAACAAATAATTTAACACTACTCTATGTAATTTGATGTAATTTGACGAAATAGAATTCACTATTCATGCTGAACCCTGGCATAGTCTTGTTTTATATATACACCTATCCACGAAAATCGTCCAATGTTTCTATAAGAACTTAATTGCCATGTTTATGGAAACCTTCTCAGTGGGATTAATCCCATATGGTCCAGACTTTGTTTTTAATGCATCGGTTTGTCATCGGCCAGGTGGGGGGGGGGGGGAAGGGATGGGGGGGGGGGGCAAGGGCGTATAGAGGGTGGGGGGGGGGGGAGTTTATTTGATGATTTATAGATATTTTGTTTAATTCTTTTGCCAATACCACAAGCCTGGGGGGACATCAGAGGCCTGGCACCTGCTGTTAGGACAACATCTCAGATTCAAAGAACTGCTCAATGTTTGAGATCTGGAGTAGAGAGTACCAGAAATCATTGTGGATGTTTGCACTAGAAACATTTATTGACACAAAGTTTAGTTGATCTATGAGGCTACGGTGATTTATTTCGTATGCAATGTGTGGATGTATAAATTTACGGACATATCTATGTTGCACGACTGAATCTATATACAATATGAAGGAAATCTCATAACATGATATAAAAAAAACCGGGTTAAAACATGATGGCCATCTCATAAAATGATGTGCACTGCCAGCTTACATAATGAGCATCTATTTATAACTAATGGTACAATGCCCCTAACCATGTCATTGTCTCTAAATGCCCCTAACCATGTCATTGTCTCTAAATGCCCTTAACCATGTCATTGTCTCTAAATGCCCCTAACCATGTCATTGTCTCTAAATGCCCTTAACAATGTCATTGTCTCTAAATGCCCCTAACCATGTCATTGTCTCTAAATGCCCCTAACCATGTCATTGTCTCTAAATGCCCCTAACCATGTCATTGTCTCTAAATGCCCCTAACCATGTCATTGTCTCTAAATGCCCCTAACCATGTCATTGTCTCATTAATGCCCCTAACCATGTCATTGTCTCTAAATGCCCCTAACCATGTCATGTCTCTAAACCTCTAAATGCCCCTAACCATGTCATTGTCTCTACCTTTAAAATGCTCCTAACCATGTCATTGTCTCTAAACCTTTAAAATGCTCCTAACCATGTCATTGTCTCTAAATGCCCCTAACCATGTCATGTCTCTAAACCTCTAAATGCCCGTAACCATGTCAGTGTCTCTAAACCTTTAAAATGACCCTAACCATGTCAGTGTCTCTAAACCTTTAAAATGCCCCTAACCATGTCATTGTCTCTAAATGCCCCTAACCATGTCATTGTCTCTAAACCTCTAAATGCCCCTAACCCTGTCAGTGTCTCTAAACCTTTAAAATGCCCCCTACCATGTCATTGTCTCTAAATGCCCTTACCCATGTTATTGTCTCTAAATGCCCCTAACCATGTCACGTCTCTAAACCTCTAAATGCCCCTAACCATGTCATTGTCTCTAAA
>CAXITT010000546.1:31227-50964 GCA_964033795.1 Lymnaea stagnalis
TTTTTTTTTCCCTCCCCAAATTCTTTCCCCAAAACCCCCCCCCCCCCGCACATTACCACCCACCCCTCAGGGCTCAGCTGACAACATACAAGGGTTCTATCCCTCCCGTCAGACCGACTAACAATGTACCACAACAAACCCGACAGGAAATGGACTTGAAAAAACACGACTCGTCCCAACCCTGAATGGCTTTCTAAATACCGCCATGGGCCCTCAGATCCGACATGCCCTCGCAGCAAAGGCTCGGTGAACATGGAATCCGGATCAGTTCCTCTTGAAAACTTCAGGGGCTAGAGAAAACAATCGGATCCCAGCCTGTCAGTCAATTTGCAGATCCCGCGGGTAGAGAGAGAGGGTACGTTTTGGGGGCCTGCTAGAGACGCGTCCGTTAGGTTTAGGTTCCTGGGCAGCAGTCTTCATGTCAGGAAACACGTGTAGAAGCAGAGCAAGCCTCGTCATTCAGAGGTTCTCAAGCGCTTAATCCACGTACTAAAGTATTGCCCGTTTAGGTCTGGGTTCTTGGCTATGAAGACTGGCTGCCAGGAAACGAGCACAGATGGGTAGAACGTCTCATCATTCAGTGTACACCATTTTAAAGACAGTATGCGTCACAACTAACAGCAATGAGACTCTCGCATCTACGACTCCAACCTAACCCACTTCTGCGGTTGACAGAGGGGGCCAAGATGTCCCCGGGTGCCAGACTGGGAAGGGAGGGCCAACATGGTTTTTGGTGGTATTTTATTATTGAAAATAATGGGTTTCAGAGTTGAAAAAAAAGGGGGGAGATATACAAATTAATCTTGTCGGGAAGGGGGGGGGGGGCTAACACTCTAGCTACGACTCTGAAAGGGAGGCTCCGACTGTCGTTTTTAACATTAAGCGCAATAAATGTAAGGGGATCTTCGCGTAATCAACCGATTGTGAGCTGAACCCTTTGCAGCTAAGAAACTGATGATAGGAGAGGTCAAAATGTATGGAGGGCCTAAGACTTGCGGTGAAATGTTTATCTGGCAATGTTAGACGGATAGTTTAATTTTTTTTTTGTAATCGGCCCCGCGATGTATACGTACGGTAGAGTACGTATAAGGGGGGGGGGGGGNGGGGGGGGGGGGGGGCTGGAAATCCTTCTTTTTTAACTTTGCTTTTGTTCCGGGCTGGCAGGCTGACGAAATCTTCGGACGACCAATTGACCCCCCTTCCCGTCAATATATCGAGATGAGACTTGGCACATAGACTCATTGTTTTTCAAGGGAAAAGATGAAAGAAAAATTATAATGACACTGATTTCATGACATGAAATTCCCGATAGCTGCGCTACATAAGATTCTTTAAGAAAACTCGGCAAGTGCTTTTGGTAAGTAATATATATATATATATATATGTGTGTGTGTGTATATATATATCTGAAATGATTGGTGAAATAAATCTAAGGTGTAAAAGCGGTTGGGACATTAGAATAATAGTCTTAATTAAAATAAAATAATAAAAAATGTATACGAATTATTATAGAAAAAATGTAAATGAATTCTTTTTTTTTTTCCAATTTCATTTTTGAATTGAAAAAGATCAAGAGAAAGTAACTCTTTCTATGCCATAGAAATCTGATCATAAAAAGTTCTCTATTCATCTTAGCGTCTACTGTGTTGTTCCCAATATTTAAAAAAAAAAAACACACACATACACACACACACATACACACACACATAGACACACACAAAAGCCTAAACCTTTAATTGACTCTAATAGTTTCTATACCAATGAAATTTTGTACAGAAAATAAATTGAGGCCAACAATATTGTTTCAAATCCTATCTTGTTTATTACGACACCAGGCGTCCTGCTGCGGTTCATTTGGCTTTGTCTGAACATGCGCGACCCGATTGAAATCTTTGCTAGTGGTCACCTTCAAGTAGGCTGGTCCACCTAAAGAAATATAAGAACAAGGTTTGCCAAACTTGAATTCATAAACAGGACAAACGATTTTGACGTCTCGGCTTAAAGCCTTCGTCAGCAAAGAAGACAAAAAGAAGTATGACAAGTATCAGATCACAGTGGAAAAAAAAAAAAACTTTAGAGATTTCCTTTTGTTGCCGGAAGTAGGATTACAGGAAGTGAAAGAAAACAACTATTGGTACTGTGAAAAATACGAATAAAGTGGAGAATCTTAACGGACCAAAAATTTAGAGATACATCAAATCTAAGAAATACGAAAGAAAGAAAAAGAAAAAAAAAGAAATACAGATAAATTGAGAAATATTAGTAAAAGAGTATTTGATTCATACCATGTGGAGATAGGGTACCAAAAAGCTAAATAAATGTGTTTGCCATTTTCACTCTCTCTGGTGTGTTTGTGCTAGAAATGAGTGTCGTAATGGATACATCTAAAGCACCTTTATGTTGCCCTCTGTTGAAGAGTGAAGACACTGGGGAAAGTTTACCTTGTTCAATATCCCGAAATATACCTAACGAATATGAAAGACCGAAGACTAAGCGGGTCCTTATGATAGCTTCAGTTTTAGTCCTCCACAAATGCATGAGGGTTGTTCCATCGGGCTCTACAGGACCGCATATTATGATATGACCCCATCAGTACCACTTGTAAGTCGACCTACAACACCCCTCTCCACCCTCCCCCTGCCCCCCTTCCGGCGCGCCTTCATATGTTCCATCTCCTCATCCACTAGTCTACCCCACACAACGCTTAGATAGATTTGATGACAATGTGGACCAGCCGACAGCTGTCAAAACACGCGGTAAGCACTCGCAGCGGGAACTCGCTCCCCGGGAGGGACCGCGGGGTCAAAGGTCACGGGTGAGAGACAGGCAGATGAACGGAAGATGGCGGCTGTTTGTGAACTCATGCTAAAACAAGTCACTCATACATGGGTGCCATAGCATCTGTCAGGATGGCTTTTTTTTTTTTTCATTCATACATTTGGGGAGAATATTTACTCAAATAATTGTGAAAATTTCCTCCTAAACAATCTGCGTTGCTGGAAGATTGTGTTCAAGGGTTCTCAAACCTAGCTCAGATTAGACAATAATATTTAGTTTAGTTTTACAGTAAAATCGAATGAAAGCTTTGAAACAAGCGTGTAAAGAAAAATGAATGCAGATGAATGTAAATATATAAATGTATAAAATGAATGTAAGGAGTGAAATGTGTACCCATAAAGAAAGATAAATACCAAATATACAATATTGTAGATGATTTATTTATTGGTTGTAGATATTGATCCATGTGCTCCCCGTCACTATAGAAAGGTCGGCTAAATACGTTGTTTATGGAACATTTATTCCATCAGAGAAGGGTAGCTCACAAATTCTGTGCCGCCCCCCCCCCGGCCCTTCACACCGACACGTCTTGATGATGGTAATGTAGGACTCCCCTGCATGAGATGACGTCATATCTGACTTACCTGTCTGCCTAGACACGATTTAGTTCCACGACAATTAGCCTCAGCCTGACATCTTCTGCTAGCAACTTGACACGCGCAGATCTCACAGCCTTCATTAGTACGTGTTTGATCTGATCGCCTGCCAAATCTTGTTAAGTTTCTCTCCCCACCAAACCAAAACCCACCCTCCATTTATTTCCCACCCAAACCCAACCTTCCATTCCCACCCAACCCCACCTTCCATTCCCACCCAAACCCACCTTCCATTCCCACCTAAACCCACCTTCCATTCCCACCCAAACCCAACCTTCCATTCCTACCCAAACCCACCTTCCATTCCCACCCAACCCCACCGTCCATTCCCATCCAAACCCACCTTCCATTCCCACCCAAACCCAACCTTCCATTCCTACCCAAACCCACCTGCCAGTTCCACCCAAACCCATCTTCAAACCCACCCAAACCCAACCTTCCATTCCCACCCATTCCCACCCATAGCTACCTTCCATTTCTTCAAACCCACCTTCCAACCCACCTTCCAACCCACCCATAGCTACCTTCCATTCCCACCTTCTAACCCACCCATAGCTACCTTCCATTCCCACCTCCCAACCCACCCATAGCTACCTTCCATTCCCACCTTCTAACCCACCCATAGCTACCTTCCATTCCCACCCTCCAACCCACCCATAGCTACCTTCCATTCCCACCTTCCAACCCACCCATAGCTACCTTCCATTCCCACCTTCCAACCCACCCATAGCTACCTTCCATTCCCAGGAAGGTTGGGTGGGTATCGATGGATCCATTCCCACCTCCCAACCCACCCATAGCTACCCTCCATTCCCACCTTCCACCCCACCCATAGCTACCTTCCATTCCCACCTTCCAACCCACCCATAGCTACCTTCCATTCCCACCTTCCAACCCACCCATAGCTACCTTCCATTCCCCCCTTCCAAACAACCATAGCTACCTTCCATTCCCACCTTCCAAACAACCATAGCTACCTTCCATTCCCACCTTCTAACCCACCAATAGCTTCCTTCCATCCCCCCCCCAAACCCCACCACTCAACTCCACCCAAACTGGTTACCGGAAATTTGATCGAAAGAAATTTCGTCGACGGTAAATTGATCGACGCAAATTTGATCGAACGGAAATTTGGTCATGACATTTTCATAGTTAACACTGACAAGCTACACCTGGTCTTGCAACTTCTTGTTGAGTACATTACATGTCAACAAGAAAAGCCAAGTCAATGAGCCATTTGGTATCACGTAGTACAAAAACAACCACCCCATCCTTCTCCGTGAAGGCTTTGAGGGCTAAAAAATGTTTAAACATTAGGTAGGAGCAGGCAATATTTATGAATTATTGATGCGAAGGAAGATGCTATTGTAGGGAGAATGGAATTTTTGATTTTTTTTAAATCACAGAAAAGGCCTTTTTGACTGATCCCTATTATGAAATGTAACCAAGCTGACATGCTCGGAATTTCACTCACTCGTTAACAGTAGGGACAATTTTAACTGGGATTCTTTGATGCTGTGTCAGGTTGCTACGATTTACACAATTATGGTTGTGCTTTACCCACTTACTGAATTTTTTAATTTTTTCCTCAAAATCGCAGTTTTGCCATGTTTGTCTCATAAAAGAAAAAGATTTAGTCCGATTTTAAAACGGTTATTACCATCATAATCAACGTCCAAATCTATACAAACATTATACAAATCAGAATTATAATATTCGATGAGATTTGACTGAAACCGTCGCGGAGGGTCACGTTATAGATATGAGAATGGGGAAAACGCGCGGGCCGCATGACACTAATCTTTGCTGTCATGTAGCTGGCCGCAAAATATCGTCTTGCGGGACGCAAATGGCCCGCGGGCCGCGAGTTTGAGACCCCTGTTGAAGAGAGACTATGGGAAAAGGACAGACTGTTCATGTAATATTAATAATATTTAATAATATGATAAGAGCTACGTCTGGGGCCCGTTTTCAACCCTCTAGCGCCGGCCCTGCCCTACATGTGGCGAACATTCTGGGCACGATTGCCCACAGATGAATCTTGCCTTCGTCACCTTTGCATGCGAACTGCGAAACCCCCAACCCCCACACCACCATTTTTTTTAATGGTACACACTTTCATAACGCTTCTGTCCGTTTTTTTGTTTTTTCTGAAGAGTAGTGGCACACTACTTAATTGAACACATACGTTAATTTTTGTTCATGGTAGCAAGATCCACAGTTAGTATTCAGACTTAAGGATTTACCCTCAGGAGTTTCAAAACCAACCTCAAACTTCAAGGCATTGTAGCCTAAGTATCACTTCGCTGGACCTCATCCCCTCACCGACTCATCCTCTCTCCTCCTCAAACGATACCATCTCCCGGGCTGTCACTATGTTCATTAATATTCAAATTATTGCTCTCTGGACGAAAAATGTTTCGGATGTCAAAAGTCTAGCGGAGATCAAATAAGAGGGTCCCTATCATCAACGCTGACACCCCCTCTAGTGCGACCCCCACCGTCTCCCCCCTCTCACCCCGGGGCGTGGGGGGGGGGGGGTGTCGTCATTAAAACCTAACCGCCGGTGGATCACGAGATGATCTTTGAAGACCGCTGTCACGGAGAAACAAGGTCGTCAACCACGGGAAGGGTGATCAAGATGTTGCCGATATCCCCAAGGTACCACAGGGGCAGGGGGCGTACCATTGTACTCCATGTTACGGCCCCGATCTGATAACGACCGGGTCGGATTTAATGGTTACAATCGTAAGCAAAGTGGCTTTCCGCGGAAGCGGCGTGATTTCAGGCCGCGGGATATGAAATAATTAGGAAGACGTTGTCCCAATATCCTCATCAGGTGAAGGGCAACGCAGGAGTGTATGTAAATATGTTGGAGGGTGTATTTCAGCGCGAGCTAAGGGCAATAACTCTAAATCATAATACGTGTGTGGCGTCACCAATGTGCCGGATGTTTATATTTTAATTTTTATACGGTTTGTCATTTCTCAGATTGGAAAACGTCATACCGTTACTATTTTTAGAACGTCGGACAAATATGACTTAAAACATGGCAGCTTATAGCGGGTTGCAGCATATCATTCGGTCGATCCTTGCATCTAGAATCACTGTTTCCTGTGCCGTACGGCGCAGTTAAGTCTCATTTCACAAAATGGTAGTAAAAAAAATTGTGTAAAATATATTTCGTAAAATATAGTTGTAAACAAGTTTTGATTAAGGTGAAGGGCCTCTTCGCTAACATGGTAGTACTGAACAGTGTTGACATTTTGTCCGATCCGAGTACCCGGATGATTACAGCAGTTCTATAAATAGGTTCCCGCAATTAAATGGCAATCCTTCTTTGTGATGATTTATTCCCGTTATGTAAATGTTACCGCCGTGTCAATGTTACAGCCATGTCAATGTTACAGCCATGTCAATGTTACAGCCATGTCAATGTTACAGCCGTGTCAATGTTACCGCCTTGTCAATGTTACAGCCATGTCAATGTTACAGCCATGTCAATGTTACCGTCGTGTCGATGTTACCACCATGTCAATGTTACCGCCGTGTCAATGTTACCGCCATGTCAATGTTACAGCCGTGTCAATGTTACAGCCACGTCAATGTTACCGCCCTGTCAATGTTACAGTCGTGTCAATGTTACCGCTTTGTCAATGTTACCGCCGTGTCAATGTTACAGCCGTGTCAATGTTACCGTCATGTCAATGTTACCGCCATGTTACTGCACAAATAAATCTCAGAAAGGTCCATTTCGTTGTCTCCCAATTTCATAGTAGTGAATCGTTTTCTTTCATTTATAAAACAGCCAAGATACAACCTTCACATCATTATGGCTCAACCATAACAAAGCTGTTGGTCGTTTCATTTCATCACTATGGCTCAACCATAACAAAGCTGTTGGTCGTTTCATTTCATCATTATGGCTCAACCATAACAAAGCTGTTGGTCGTTTCATTTCATCACTATGGCTCAACCATAACAAAGCTGTTGGTCGTTTCATTTCATCATTATGGCTCAACCATAACAAAGCTGTTGGTCGTTTCATTTCATCATTATGGCTCAACCATAACAAAGCTGTTGGTCGTTTCATTTCATCATTATGGCTCAACCATAACAAAGCTGTTGGTCGTTTCATTTCATCAATATGGCTCAACCATAACAAAGCTGTTGGTCGTTTCATTTCATCATTATGGCTCAACCATAACAAAGCTGTTGGTCGTTTCATTTCATCATTATGGCTCAACCATAACAAAGCTGTTGGTCGTTTCATTTCATCACTATGGCTCAACCATAACAAAGCTGTTGGTCGTTTCATTTCATCACTATGGCTCAACCATAACAAAGCTGTTGGTCGTTTCATTTCTTCATTTTCTTTGGGCCCGGAAGCAATACATCTGGACCTATCTAAAAGAGATTCAAACCTTTGACCTCTCGTGTTACGGCCCCATAACCCATCGACCTCAGAATGTCAACAGCCAAAGTTTGATCATCTGGGACGTTGTTACAAGCTGTAACTGCTCGTTTTCAGTCACCGTTTGCAACAGCCGTAACTGTAACACACATCCCGCATGGATGCCTTGTGAGCTGCTCGACTTGAGCCCATTTCATAACAACAGCCTGTAGCCAAGTGCTACTTGTAACTGTATCACACATCCCGCATGGATTCCCTGTGAGCAGCTGGACCTGAGCCCATTTCATAACAACAGCCTGTAGCCAAGTGCTACTTGTAACTGTAACACACATCCCGCATGGATTCCCTGTGAGCTGCTCGACATTAGCCCATTTCATAACAACAGCCTGTAGCCAAGTGCTACTTGTAACTGTAACACACAGCCTTCGTGACTGTCTTTCGCCTGCTCACCGTGAGACCTTTCACAACAACAGCATGCAGCCAATTGCAGTTTTTTTTTTTACCTCAGCTCTAAACAAAGAAACTATGGATAATACGGATAATGTAACGCCCCCCCCCACCCCAACTCGCCACCGCCTCGCCCATTGTCGTGACGCCCAAGTGAAAGGTAAACATTAGTGCACGATTAAATTCTAATTTGGCCACTACTGGCTCTCCCGTGTCCGGTGATTTTCACCGTCAAATGCCTCACATCTTCAGCCCCCTTCGTCTCCTCCCCTGTCATTAAACCGAGATTACACACCCTCTGACGCCCCCCCCCCCCAACCCCGGGGGGAATCAGCGTGTGGTCTGAAGTAGACCGGGTAGTTCAAACCCTTGTGCAAGCTGCGACAACGTCCTCTCCGATGTACAACAAAGACAGTTGGGAAAATAAGAAATATGTTTTCTGAAACGAGGACTTTCATAAGAAATTCCCCTACTGATCCTGTCGGATATATTTAGCAAATAAACATGCATTCAATTGATTTTTATTTATTTAATTTTTTTGTTTGCATATATACATATATATATATAAAGATCAACAACAATGATACAAAGCTACACATTTTAAACCGTAAATTTAGTTTGAGAACTGCAGATATGGGCATGGAATCGTATATATGTCATGTAACAATGAGCATCAAATTATAATCCGCATAGCAGCGGTCCCGTTATTGCATGCAGGTGTTCCGCAGGCGCCGCGTGTCCAACTGTAACAAATTCTTTGCGAAATAGCAGCTAATTATTTATTTTACATATTTTACTTTTAAGTCTTACTTTTTTTTTTAAATACTAATAAGCCGATCCATGGCGCAGAGTTTGAGAACCCCTGCCTTAGAGCAAGCAATTTGGGAGTTTGATTTTTAAATGTTGATACAAGAATCAGATTTAGCTTATGTTAACGATGTCACAGACCCCTCCAAACATTAAAATCAAAGATCAAAGCTACTGCTCAGTCTCTGTGTGCTATGTAAACGGCTTCCACCGACCATCATCCCCCACCCCCTTCCCCAACCCCAGCCTTCCTCTATACGTCACTTCCTTGACAACAGTTGTAGAACTGAGTTTGGTCGGTAATTAAAGGGAGTGAAACACACCGTGACAGGAGTTCGCATGATTGGATGCCGTTAAAATGTCCCCCCTCCCCCCATCAGCTGACATGCTCGGACTAGAATTACTTCCTCTTTAAAATCCATTTCATGTCCCCCCTACCCCCTACTCCTCCCACACCCCTTTTCAAATTTTTAAGCCCTCGGGTCTGGTCTCGGAAAAGGCGGAAATAAAAGCAAGAGTTTTATCCCACCCGGAAGCCATCAGGCCGACACGAAGACAAACAAATGTGACGCATGCGCGGTCGGAGCGTTGATGGCGGTTTCAGAGTGCTCGAGGTGACGTCACGAAAATGGCGGTACTGACTTTGACAAGCCGGGCTACCCGGGAGAACGAAGGCAGCCCTCCCCCTTGCCCATTAGGCAACTTGTCAGGATGGGGCAAGGACACCATCAGTAAGGCGCCGGAGATGTGCATTCTTTGTGAGGTTCGGGAGTTTCGGGAGGAAGTGAAACATGAGCGGTTCTCGTGCAGATGAACTCGGGGATTTATCTGCACTTTTTTAAAAAAAAATTTGAGGTTCTCATACACTGTGCCGCTGTACCCGAGGCAACACTTTGCTAATAAAGTATATATCCTTCTTTCAAGCGTTCTTTTTAAAAAAAAATTATGTCGAATTCATGTAATTGTACAGACTGTTGGCATACAACTGGTGTACAGTTTTTAGTCAAGTTTTCAAGCAGTCTTTGGTAAAGGTTAAAAGTCTTGATCATTCAAACTATTTGGAATTCCCAGTAGTAACGTTGCCTGGTTAGTTCTTTCCTACAGATGACACGATGACATGAGAGTAAGATGCCCCAATGATATGAGAGTAACATGCTACAAAGATATGAGAGTAAGATGCCACAATGGCATGAGAGTAAGATGCCGAGCTAAAATGATCGTCAGATGAATTCATTTTTTTTTTCTTTTTGTAATCTCATTTTAAAGTGTACCGGTATGCATTTAACGTCATTACAGCATTTCCAGCACATTTGTCTTTAATTAAGCCAAGTGATTCAATGCAATCGTTTGTTTTGTCAAGAGAGAGTTTAATTTTCGGGGGTGGGGGGGGGGTTGACGGGGGGACGGGACCTTCACGAAAGATTACGTGCTCTGATGCAAGATTATTTGACCTACAAGTTTATGTCACATACAAGATTATGGGCCATGTACGTCTATGTTATATGTAACTTTAAAACACAGATGCCCCACTCTTGTTTGACCGAAGGAAACTATGAACTGCTCCAAAAAAGTTTCTGTAACATGTGTGACATTGAACAAAAATAATGTCAGTGTTCATTTGTATCAACCGTTCTTTCCTTCAATCCACAAAGCACAGGAGTTCATACACTTAAAAACATTATTTATCAGAAGTAACTTAAAGTGTTTGTGTATATGATTCAACACTAGTAACAGATTTCATCTCTTTAAATGACAGGTCATATACTATTTACCCACCCGAACAGACCTCAGCATGACACACATTCACGCACCAACCCTCTACCCTCGATTCAAATTCAGACCCCATTCCACGTTGCGTGCTATTGCCTAAACCCACTTCCCGACTTAGCCATCCTTCGTTCCGCGACTCCTCTAGCCACCCCCGCCCCCATATTCCTCCACTAACCACTCTCTGAATCCCCTCAACACCGACCCACGCTCAGAATTCCCCGTTCTCACTAGCACTCCAATCCCCGACTCTCCTCAACACCACCTTATTCTCACTCTACCCCATTCCCCATTCTACGACTACCCTCTCCCTGATTCTAGAACCATCTCACCGAATCCCATTTCCCAACGCCCCCCCCCCCACACACACCACCTTCCAGTTCCCGACTCTTCCAACTCCACCTGAACACCAATCATCTGTCTAAATATGCCACCCGGTGCAGACGGCAAAACATGTTCAAAAGGCGGGCACTCAACTCAAACCTCTGCAATCCTTTGACACCCTCACTCGCTACATAACACAGAATCGCCTTTGAAATCCGTGTTATGACATAACGTATACTCCTCAAGGAATAAACGGGTGGGGGGGAGGGGAGAGGCGCCGACATTGTATATTCCTGTTTATTGGAGCCTCGTTTCAAGTTGGTGGCGCGACTTCTCTCGTGGCATCAAATCCGAGAGAGTTTTGTACTTATTAGTTCCCTCGTGTTGGACTTGTCTATGTTATTCCCCCAAGATACACACACACCTTTTTCTTATTACTTTCTCAATCTTCCTTCCTCTGCAGATGTCAGTGATTCCCCTCATATTTGTACACATGGGAATGCGTTGCCCCGAAGGATGTGCTGTGTTTGTCCAACTATTCTTAAAATATAAACACGAGGGGCCCCCGAGTTGATACAAAGGAATAGCTGGTGTTGCAGCTGGATGAGCAAGGGCAAGATGTGACATAACCCTTTAACCAACTGCACGAGGTTTGGGCGGTCGACCATCGAGGGCATGCCGAAGTCGTAAAAGAGTAGACTCTAGTTTAATTGTTCCGATGTTCGGTCGAAATTGCAGAAGCCACCTTTTCTGAGCATGAAAAAGCAGGAAAAAAGTGAAGGCTGGAGCATTAGATAGTTAATTTATATTGTGTAAATAGAAATTAGCATACCATTACAATCGGGCAGTGGTCGGCAAACTCATTAGTCAAAAGAGCCAAAAATCAGCAGCAGGACGATTTAAAAATTTCTGAAAGCCAAATTTCTTTTGAAGAAAACTGTCAAGGACTATGTTTGTCGGAGTCAAACCCGATTTGTGGCCGACTGGCCGAGCCGCACTCAGGTCGATATTTGCCGACCACTGCAGTTGGGGGGGATGAGGCCATTTCGCCGCCAGGACGGTTTTCCGCCGATCATTTCATCGACGGCTGTTTCACCAACGAAGATAACAATTATTTCAAAACCAAAGAATTGTTACAGTTTTAAAAGTGATAAAAATGATGATGAGCTTCAAGAATATACACAGCAGAGCGTTTATTTTCCGAACGCTGATCATTCGAAACGTTGGTCATTCGAACTCCAACCGTTTTTGTATTTTTATTTTTATCGTATAAATTACGCATAGCACGGAGTGCATAAGAAACAGTGGAAAATATGTCCCCGACACCTGCCTCACAATTCATATAGGGTAGGCCAAATTAAAGCGACAAGTCTCTGAGGAAGTTTGGTGCCGTCGTAAAAGTTGTGCTAGATACTGCGAATGTGTCGTTATCTGTTTTATGAGGCTCACAATGTTTTGACTAAATTTTGATGACACGAGTGTGAACCATAAAGTCATAAAGCACAAAATGTTTCTTTGGATCTGTGCTCCGGTCATCCACTCACAAAGTGCGGTTGATATGTGCTCAGGTCATCCACTCACAAACTGCGGTGGATCTGTGCTCAGGTCATCCACTCACAAACTGCGGTGGATCTGTGCTCAGGTCATCCACTCACAAACTGCGGTGGCTCTGTGCTCAGGTCATCCACTCACAAAGTTCAGTGGATCTGTGCTCAGGTCATCCACTCACAAACTGCGGTGGCTCTTTGCTCATGTCATCCAGTCATAAACTGCGGTGGATCTGTGCTCAGGTCATCCACTCATAAACTGCGGTGGATCTGTGCTCTGGTCATCCACTCATAAACTGCAGGGAATCTGTGCTCAGGTCATCCACTCACAAAGTGCAGTTGAGCACCGCTTTAGCGCACAGTTTAGTGTTGAAAAATCATAAAGAGTTTTATTTGACGTTTGTGCTGGAGACTCGTATCCAGGGGCATCCAAAAAAATAATAATAATCATAATGAAATAATTAAAAAAATTGTCACGTCTATTGCCATAAATCAAGGTGTGAGCTTTTGCGGAACTAATCAACAAACCCACAAACAAATGATGATTTTCCCACGAATCTAGAGATTTTCTCGATTTCTTCAACTTACTGCGTGTTTAAATGAACATTTCGAAATTAAAAAATAAATATTTGTTTAAATCATCGTCAGTGAAATATCCGTCTACGACAAGGGCGGCGGCGGATCTGAAAGAGATGAGCAGGTGGGTAACCTTACTTTATCAACTAGAACTCTTCTTTCTTTCCTTTTTTTTTTTCCCCTCGATGCGATCAATTTCAGATTACAGATAGGGCGCCAGTATGATACAGACGTGGAGCTCCTTGTAGAGGTAGGGCGCTCCAATGATGTAAAGGTGAACCCCCATGTACAGGAATGATGGAGCCGACTTTGGCGATTTCAACAAGAAATGATATACTTTGTAAAACTTCTTTCTTCTTCTCTACGCCTTGTGCTCCAGGTTTCAAGTGCTGCAATTGGCTGGCTCTAAATGGGTTCAGCGCAAACGGTTGATTGTTTGTGCATGTGTTAAATGTGTAAATCATATGCCAGGGGTTCTCAGGTAGTTAGATCGTGAATCTTTTCAATCCAACGCTAAATTTAACAATCAAATGTTGTTTACTAATAAATTTATTTAACAATTTTTATTTTTTTTTGGCCATGTCGATAATCCCATTGGATAGTCCCCATGACGGCCAGACCCCACAAGATACCAGCACGACAGGATCCCTGGACGATAGGACACTACGGTGCTTTGACCCCATTAAGATAGGACCCCAGGATGGTAATACTCCCGGCCGGTAGCACCACAGGTTGACAGTACTGACAAGAAGACAGTACCAGCGGATGAAAAAGCTAAAGGACCCAAGGATGCTGACGACAGGACCTTGGGGAAGCAATAACAAATAAGGAAAAGATCCTGGAAATGTACTAAAATATAAGGGCAGAATTCTAGAAACGCAATAACATAAGGGCAGTACCCTAGACATGCAATAACATATAAGAGCAGGATCCTAGAAATGCAATTATATATAAGGGCAGGACCCGGCAGGTTGCCAACTCATACAAAATTTAAATTGCGGACCAATGTTCTAATTCTGCAAATTTTTACGAAAATAAAAATTATTAAACACGCGTGGTTAAAATAAACTTTAGAAAGATTTTTAAAAATATTTTTTATTCTTACCTCTATGTTTTTTTTTATGATTATGTGTGTATGAAGTATTATGTTTGTGTGTATTCCACACCAAAGCATCTTATCAGTGTTATCTCCTGATTATGAAATTACAAGTTTCATACACATTTACATTTTTTTTTTCAATTAAGTTGAAATGTCCGGTTTCTCTGCTGTAAAATGAAAGGAAGGCTGGCAACACTAGGACTCTAGGATGACAGGACTACCCAGGATGGCAGGACTCACCCAGGACGGCAGTAATATTGGCCAGCAGTACCTTCTCAAGGACGGTAGGACCCACCCAGTAGAGACCGACAGAGTGATTTTCTGATGTCGACGAAACCAGACCGAAAGTTCAAAATGACTTTCGGCCGAAATCGAAAGTAAATCGAAACGTAATTTTTGCAGTTTCGACCGAAACCGAAATTAAACCGAAAGTTAACATTTTAGTTTCACCCGAAACCGAAGCCTAAATATTTAAATTTCTCTAACCTCGTTTTCGCATACGTTCTGCTCACCGCGAAAAATGATGGAACAACTTTTGTGGCAGTTATTATTCCTCTTAAATGACTCTCATACAATTTATCCAATGAAGTGAACCTTCGCCCTTTCTTCGGCTTTTACCATTTGCATTTTTTTTTAAATTTAAGGTCATAAAAAATAAAATTTAAATTAGTATTGTAATTTTAAAATTTGACTGGGGGAAGGGCAAAATTCATGCAGACCCTTCTTTTAAAATATAATTACAACGCTATCTAAACATATAAAGGGTATCGACCGAGAGGTTAGGCTGTCTATTGTTTAATGGTATCGCCCATTAAAATGTCCACACAAAAGAATTCAAGAAACTCTTTTCTTCTGAGAACCCATACTTTTTTTTTTTGGTTGAAACTCGTGTTCCTATTGGTCGACCTGAAATTGTTTGTTTATTGGCAATACCATTGGTCGGCTAATTTTAGATTTGACCTAGATTGAAAAAAAGTTTAGCGAATGTTGGTTTAGTTTGATAGTACAGTCCCACTACATGATTATTTTACGAAAATATATGTGCGTGTCATACACACATACGTGTGTAGGCTTACAATTAAAATTAAACATTATTTTTGCCTAACTATACACAATTGAAAAAGTAATGATGTTTTATTATTTTAAAAAAAAATATCACTAAAGGTTCATTCATTTCTTTCTTTACACATGTTTCCATACACTTCACACTTGACCAATTGGGTGTGATATCTTAAACTTTAATTTCGTTGTCAGTGGAAAACATGTATGAGCACGATAACAATGAATGTCAATGAATTGATTAATTGAGAAATCCTATGGATTCCAAATTAAAAAGAATAAAAAAAATAATGTAAAAAAAAATAATAAAGGAAATGTTACCATTCCCTAAGATCTTCTTGTCCACAATGCTAGTTCCCTTGGACTTTGACTACATTTATGAGCAAGATGATGATAAAGCAAAATGTATTTCACAAATAAATGACTTGAATAAGCCTAGTGTTCATAATTTTTAAAAAAAATAAAATAATAAGCAATAGTATTATAAATATTACTATCCCCCATATTTTATTTGTCCACAAAACTATTAACCTTTCCTTTTGCCTTATTGAAATGTCATTTCTTAAAATATTGGACAAGTCAGTCACCATCCAGCTGTCAATAGTGTTCGCAAATTATTTGTTATATATTACCGATGACAGCAATTACCAGAGTGACAATCTGACATCTGGCAGAAGACCGAAGGCATTTTGCACTTTCGGCCAGAGGTCCGAAAGTCTCAATGAGTTTCGGCCGAAACCGAAAGTAAACCGAAACTTAACTTTTTAGTTTCGGCCGAAACCGAAACTAGGCCGAAAGTGATCGAATGGCAACTTTCGGCGCTGAAACCGAAGCAGAAATTCGGTCGGTCTTTAGCACCCAGGACGGCAGAACCCCCCAAGACGGCAGGACCCACCAAGGGCCCACCCAGGATGGCAGGAACATTGGCATGCAGTACTTTTCAAGGACGGAGGGACCTACCCAGGGCGGCAGGACCCACCCGGGACGGCAGGACCCTTTTAGAACGGCAGTACCTTTCAAGAACGGCAGGACCCATCCAGGACGGCAGGACCCACCCGGGACGGCAGGACCCTTTTAGAACGGCAGTGCCTTTCAAGAACGGCAGGACCCACCGAGGACTGGAGGATCCTCGGGATGTAAAATCATCCATTCGCTTCTTCTCAGAGACCCATAATATTCACGTGGTTATATTGCGATCCACATATTTACAGCCACACAGAAGGCCCACGTCTAATATCTGTTACCAAACACACCTATCTCTGTTCATGCCTCTGAATGCTAACTTCCTTAATGAAGCTTCTTGAACTCTGATTCTGTTGGGTACATCAGAGCACACAATGAGTCATAGGCGGATACATTGTTGAGAATATATGTGTTATTATTTGATTTCATTAACTTGTGGAAAAAGAAACTCCTCTGAGTTGTGTATACATTAATGTTTAGTTTTAGTCCTAAAAAGAATGAACACAGATTCCTGCTCCGCTGCTGAAATCTTAAAGAAGCTCCTACGGCGCTACTTGAACAGCACCCGCGATAACAGAGTGAGCGCGCGCGCCCCTGTAACGTACCCATCTGTTTTCTCAAAATGAGGTCAGGGGAAATTGCTCTTTGCACGCCATTCCCTCTTCTCCCATCCCAAGTGAGTGATCGCCCCTGTCAAGCTGTGATGTAAAGGTTTTATGTTTTGGTTAACTCGCGGATACGTCAGAACGGTGCGCCCCGCAGCTCCCCCTCTCCTTTCACTTCCAATCTCCGCTGCCGTTTGTCGCCCTCACGTAGAGCTCTACCCCCCCCCACCCTCGCCCCCTCCTGGCCTGTGATCCCCGTGTGGTTTAGAAGAAATGGTGGAAATTGGAAACAAGCACGTGTTGTGGCGTTCTTTCATCATCTAGTGGGGGGAAGGGGGGGGGGGGAATAGATGTTTTGGGTTCAGGGGCCGTCATCCCGTGCTAAGAACCAAAACTCTTGTTGGAAGCAACTGTCACTCTCCTCAAGAAAAAACCCAATCAAACGGATATTTCTTTGCTGAACTCTTTCACCAGATTTGTTGAATTTAAACCATTTTTATCTACCTTTAAAAGAGGGCTCTGGTTTTTTTAATGAATTGAATCATTCACAAAGTGCTTGAAAGTGGAAATGCTTGAATAACGTATTGAGCAATAAAGAAGCAGGACTTTCTTCCACTTGATTTATTGTTTCAAACGAAACACCCACTGTGTCACGTGAACATTGAAAAGAAATCCGTCCATTTAAAAAAAAAAAAATCTTTTGTGTCAACTTTGCTTTTGCTCGTGGTTGGCTGACTGGAAAAATCTTCGGAAGGCTCATTGAACCACTTGTCGTCAAGCTATCGAGCTGAAACTTGGCACATAGACTCTACGCATTCTGTCGAATTTTCTGTCAAACTATGCGTTTGGGCGTTTTTAAACTGTTGTTAACGTTTGAAATATTCAGAAATGTCTGCGAATCTGGATTTATTCATAGTTGTGGAGTGTTTCCGGCAGGGCTGCCACTCACTTTTTTCAAATTTCCCAAGATTTGGTGAACAAATTTCCCAAGATTTCCCAAGATCATAGACATATATAAGAGTTTTTTTTTTTAAAGGGGGGTTTTCTATGTAATTAATGTAATAATAGATTGAATCAATGCCCCTGAAAAACATGGTATATTAATGGACTGAAATTTATTGAAAAAGACATTTAAAACATGTTTATCACATTAAAAAAAAAAATTGTTTTTTAAAAAATAATTTATAATCCAAAATATCAATACCCACTGGAGTTAGGCTACTAAATATTACCTCCGAATTCTCTGATAAAAATATAATCTACAATACATGTGTAATAGAAGTCACTTGGAAAAAAAAAGCATACAAGGCTAATCAACACAGAATTCCTTTTACAAAGGCAAAAGTTTCTTCATCAAAAAATGATTTTTTATTATTGTAAATCTGTTGATTACAAGTGGGGTTTGCAAAGCAATTAAGCAAAATTTATTAATAATAATTGTAGTTAAAATGGATTGATATTACGATGAAAACAATAAGTGTTTTATTTTTTCTTGTAAAATTTACATTATAACGATTTTTTCACCAAAAAAAAAAAAATTTTAAAGGAATTGTTCATTTATAATCCTACAACGTAGGCCTATACTGCCTATACTATTAATATCTTAGTTACCCGTGTTTCAATCCACAAATATTTTTTCTAATTGATGAAAATTAGGCTGGATTTTTTACAGATGCATTATATTTTGAACACATTGTAGAAGTAATTGAAATAATAAAATTCTACTATGGCATGGATTCTTGATTGAACACTATCGTTCACTCTTTGGCTTGTACTGTTTTTCGTATGGTTGCTAATGTCTAAGAGCATAATGATAAAGTTTCCGAGCCTTCCCCCCCCCCCCCCTTTAATAAGCAGTAAAAACCTGGATGTAATTTGTAAATCTTCAATTTTTTTTTTTAAAAGAGAAAATTGAATTTTTTTTTAAAATTATTAACTTTTTAATAATTCACAATATTAACTTTAAAATCAGAAGAGTTTTTATTTATTTTATGAGTGGATTTAAAAATTAAAACCAGAAAAGAAAATGAAAACAATTAATTTTTTGCCTTGTTACTTTAAAAATTATTTTGCTTTATTTTTACTTTATTTTTTATCAGATATTGTTGCGTTTTTTTTCGAAAAATATAACAAAATTTTCCCTCAGTTAAGATTTCCCAAGGTTTTGCATGATTTTCAAAATTATTCCCCAGATCCCAAGGGGGGTCGTGAATTCCCAAGACCTTGGGAAATTTCCCAAGGTGTGGTAGCCCTGGTTTCCGGGTTAGAAAAACAAAACAAAAACTCCGTTGTAGAAGAGTTCTGACTCAAAAAAGGTGGGTGGGGGGTGGGGGCACGCCAAAAAAGCGAAGTGGGGGGCGCCATTCTCATGGTGAGGTAACTGTGTGCGGTTGGCACACCATCACACGTGATATTAAAAGAAACACCAACTAAATGTTCATCTAATCCTCAAAGCACGTTTGGTTGGTGTTTATTTTTTGAATAAAAAAATGTATGTGCCTTTATTTGTTCTTTTTCTCTAACTGATCCTTTTGCAAAAAAAAAAAAAACGATTTCTGTGTCAGTTGAATGAAGAACGGATAAGTTTATATGTGATAAATCAGGCATCGGACCGCATATTGGACTTGATGGGCCGCGGGTGCGCCACCCCGGGTAGAGATAAGATCAATAACGTTTCAGACATGGGGGGGGGGGG
>CAXITT010000546.1:72153-96353 GCA_964033795.1 Lymnaea stagnalis
GTGGGGGGGGGCGGGGCGACTGCGCATAGGAGTACGGCTCTACTGAAGGAGTGTCACATCCCGGAGGTATTATCTTCTGTCAAATATGGCGTCGACAGTTGATTGACGTCATAGCATTTAGTACATTTTTTTTACTTTTACCGTTTCGATGTTTCATGATATGCATCCTAGTTTGGTCATAATGATTTATTATTACTTCAGCTCAGGACAAATAGTTTGGACTCCGACTCCGGAAAATAACAGTGAACTCTGTTTTCAGCAGTGATTAGCGTTCACATCATCTACACACAATACAGTGTAGCACCCCATATAATGCATCACCATATACAATGTAGCACCCTTTACAGTGTAGCATCTCTTACAGTGTAGCACCCTAAACAATGTAGCAGCCACCTTGATCATGCCATATAGCTCTCAGTCTTCTGACTCAAATTTTTAAAAAAAAAAAACTATTAAATTCACACACCCTTACGTGCACTGTCAGTCATAACAAGATTAGGCTGAGTGTTCTGTTGAGTGACATTCATGAGATAGGTGAGTGTTCTGTTGAGTGACAGTCATGAGATAGGTGAGTGTTCTATTGGGTGACATTCATGAGATAGGTGAGTGTTCTGTTGAGTGACAGTCATGAGATAGGTGAGTGTTCTGTTGAGTGACAGTCATGAGATAGGTGAGTGTTCTGTTGAGTGACAGTCATGAGATAGGTGAGTGTTCTGTTGAGTGACAGTCATGAGATAGGTGAGTGTTCTTTTGAGTGACATTCATGAGATAGGTGAGTGTTCTAATAAGTGACAGTCATGAGATAGGCGAGTGCTCTACTGGGTGACAGTCATGAGATAGGTTAGTGTTCTCTTGAGTGACAGTCATGAGATAGGTGAGTGACCAATTGAGTGAGAGTCATAAGATAGGTGAGTGTTCTGTTGAGTGACAATCATAAGATAGGTGAGTGTTCTGTTGAGTGACAATCATAAGATAGGTATTGTTCGGCTTAATTTCGGTTTCGTAAACCACTCTCCCATAGAACGTATACCAATTTTCCATAGACATAAAAAAATCTCTCATAGAACATATATCAATCTCTCATAGAACATATACCAATCTCTCATAGAACATATACCAATCTCTCATAGAACATATATCAATCTATCATAGAACATATAACAATCTGTCATAGAACATATAGCAATCTCTCATAGAACATATATCAATCTCTCATATAACATATACCAATCTCTCATAGAACATATATCAATCTCTCATAGAACATATACCAATCTCCAATAGAACATATTCCAACATCCCAATGAACATATCCCATCTCACATAGATCGTATACCAATTTCCCATAGAACATATATGAATCTCCCATAGAACATTTAAATCTCTCATTTAACATATACCAATCCCTTATAGAATATATACCAATCTCCCATAGAAGATATATCAATCTCCAATAGAACATATACCAATCTCACATAGACTACACTGAATGAAGTGTTCGGTCCTGGTGGCAAGAGGTCCTACATTGATTGTCTTACACACCACCTGAACACTACAGCTTTGGCACCCAGTGAAAGGACAATACATAGCTCCCCTCCCCCACTAAATCCCCTTAATCTCGAATCCCCCCCTCCCCCCACCTTGGGGCGTATGCGCCAAGTTGGGAATCCTTGTTCTTACCTTCTTGGTATTGTGCTCACCAGCTAGTGTGTTCGGTATAAGAGTATCGCATTGACCAGTCACCAGTTAGTGTGCTCGGTATAAGAGTATCGCATTGACCAGTCACCATTTTAAGTCACACACAAAAATGTCACAGTAAAAAAAAAAAAAGTCACAGGAAAAGAAGTCACAGTAAGAAAAAGTCACAAGAAAAAAAAGTCACAGGAAACAAAGTCACTGTAAAAAAATATCACGAAAAAAATGTGACAGTAAAAAGTCCCACACTATGTGTGATATAAACGCCTAGGTTTCAGTGTTCATATGTGTAAGTCCTTATGTATGTTTATTTACTGAAATAAAAAAGAAAATATCAGTAGCATATTTGGAGCGTGTTTTGATTGTCGCTTGGGATTCAATAAGTGTTTCTTATTGATACTATAGATACAAATTATTATAATTCACACATTTAATACGTTTATTATTACCCAGTAATACATGCGTCTGGGTTTTTTTGTATACATAGTATTATAATCACACGTTAAATTCTACACTTTATGAAAAAAAAACAACACTTTTACACTGTCAGGCATGAAGCCAATAAACACGAATATTACAGATTGAATTACAATAAATGGTAGTAAGCGATTGGTCTTTTAATTCTTGCGTCTGATTTCACCGTGTTACGTACGCACTGTCTTCTAATTGTGAGAGATGTATCTCTTATTTAAAGTTATTGGCTCGTTGTAAACAGTGCCTAACAAAAGACGATACCATAGAGAAATACAATAGCAAAAATACGACACTCAAAACAGTACTAATTACAATTGATAAGATTTATTTAATTTTTTAAGCAATAAAAAAAAAAAAAAGAGATATAATTACAAATCATCAACTTACAGAGTATGGGAAATCTTGTACCGGTACACAGTTAGTACAATGTGCCACAAAAATAAGGTACAATGATGAATGCGAATAAACACATATGAGTACACTTGTATGTAAAGTTAAAAATATCTATCTGAATCCTCCGTCTCCCGATGAATCTCTGAATCCCATTTTATATCTGTGCGTCGGTAGAACCAACGCTTCTAGAAATATCTTCTACATTGTTTATCTTTCTAGTGAATTCGGGAACATTCTATAACATACTATGAGAACTGATTAGTTATGTTTAATTGGTGGTGGCGAAAGCACGCTAAGATGAAAGGAACAGACCACGCCCAACAGGAACGCGGTCCAATCTGGGGTCAACCAGAGTTCACGGCACGGGGAAAGTCCTACATAACAACCGACACATCTCATATATTAAATGAATAATGGAAAGCAAGGGACATTGCATTGTACCCCTATAGTTTACGGATAACTCTATTCAGACAAAGCATCAAGGGCCTCACTGTGGTCAATGCGGCTTTGGACAGAAAGACATTCAAAAAAAATCTTTGTTCCCAAATCATGTCAGACTTGACCAAGGTGCTCCCCTCTGCTGTTGTACAATCACATACCTGTAATCACACTAAAACTCATTCTTGTCACCAAGGTAATATGTGGTCAGACCGATACACATTCGTTTGTTCCCCAAACTGTGACGTTTTTCCGCTCACCCCAGTCACAGTGTGTCCGGTTTAAGAAACACCCCTTAATCAAGTGTTTGGTACGCCAGGGTCTGTGCCATTGTACCGACAGGTGTACAAGGTTTTAGTTGGGATCGATCCTTCAGTGGGAGTAGATGTTGTTGGATGTCCTTCCGTTCTGAGAGGAGCAGACTTCTAAATGTATTGACCTTGTTATTGGATTGGTCTCTTACGTCAATTATTGTGTCCCTTTTGAACTGACCCCCCCCCTTTTTTTTTTCTACAATCCCCCCACCCACCCTCAAATCTGTAAGGTCTTAGATTCGCCATTATCAAGATTCCTACCTAGTGCCTCGATGGTAAAGGGCAGTCACCGACATAAAGTCTTAGATTCGCCATGAGCAGGATTCCTACCTAGTGCCTCGATGGTAAAGGGCAGTCACCGACATAAAGTCTTAGATTCGCCATTAGCAGGATTCCTACCTAGTGCCTCGATGGTAAAGGGCAGTCACCGACATAAAGTCTTAGATTCGCCATGAGCAGGATTCCAACCTAGTGCCTCGATGGTAAAGGGCAGTCACCGACATAAGGTCTTAGATTCGCCATGAGCAGGATTCCTACCTAGTGCATCGATGGTAAAGGGCAGTCACCGACATAAAGTCTTAGATTCGCCATGAGCAGGATTCCTACCTAGTGCCTCGATGGTAAAGGGCAGTCACCGACATAAAGTCTTAGATTCGCCATGAGCAAGATTCCAACCTAGTGCCTCGATGGTAAAGGGCAGTCACCGACATAAGGTCTTAGATTCGCCATGAGCAGGATTCCTACCTAGTGCCTCGATGGTAAAGGGCAGTCACCGACATAAAGTCTTAGATTCGCCATGAGCAGGATTCCTACCTAGTGCCTCGATGGTAAAGGGCAGTCACCGACATAAAGTCTTAGATTCGCCATGAGCAGGATTCCTACCTAGTGCCTCGATGGTAAAGGGCAGTCACCGACATAAAGTCTTAGATTCGCCATGAGCAGGATTCCTACCTAGTGCCTCGATGGTAAAGGGCAGTCACCGACATAAAGTCTTAGATTCGCCATGAGCAGGATTCCTACCTAGTGCCTCGATGGTAAAGGGCAGTCACCGACATAAAGTCTTAGATTCGCCATGAGCAGGATTCCTACCTAGTGCCTCGATGGTAAAGGGCAGTCACCGACATAAAGTCTTAGATTCGCCATGAGCAGGATTCCTACCTAGTGCCTCGATGGTAAAGGGCAGTCACCGACATAAAGTCTTAGATTCGCCATGAGCAGGATTCCTACCTAGTGCCTCGATGGTAAAGGGCAGTCACCGACATAAAGTCTTAGATTCGCCATGAGCAGGATTCCTACCTAGTGCCTCGATGGTAAAGGGCAGTCACCGACATAAAGTCTTAGATTCGCCATGAGCAGGATTCCTACCTAGTGCCTCGATGGTAAAGGGCAGTCACCGACATAAAGTCTTAGATTCGCCATGAGCAGGATTCCTACCTAGTGCCTCGATGGTAAAGGGCAGTCACCGACATAAAGTCTTAGATTCGCCATGAGCAGGATTCCTACCTAGTGCCTCGATGGTAAAGGGCAGTCACCGACATAAAGTCTTAGATTCGCCATGAGCAGGATTCCTACCTAGTGCCTCGATGGTAAAGGGCAGTCACCGACATAAAGTCTTAGATTCGCCATGAGCAGGATTCCTACCTAGTGCCTCGATGGTAAAGGGCAGTCACCGACATAAAGTCTTAGATTCGCCATGAGCAGGATTCCTACCTAGTGCCTCGATGGTAAAGGGCAGTCACCGACATAAAGTCCCCGTAGGGCAGTGGTTCTCACCCTTCCTAATGCCGCGACCCTTTAATACAGTCCCTCATGTTGTGGCGACCTCCAGCCACAAAATTATTTTCTTTGCTACTTCATAACTGTAGAGCATATGTGTTTTCAGATGGTCTTAGGCGATCCCTTGGGAAAGGGTCGTGCGAGGGCCAAAGGGGTCGCGACCCACAGGTCGAGAACCGCTGCCGTAAAGGCATTTAATAGGAAGGAGGTAACCCCAGCCATAAGTATTTCACATTTCCAATTTACGGCTTGACTTCAACGACTCCCCACCACCACACCCCTTCACTCGGCGCCATAAATCTTAGATTTAAATAGCCATTTGTAGACCGGAGTTAACGACTCTTGCACAGTGATATACAATGTGTGCGCTAAGTGGAGGGGACTGCGCTACGCACCGAATCAATGGCTGTAAACAGACATTTGTGATTTAAAGGAGGAGGGCGGTGTTGTTAGGACAATGGGCGCTTGGGGGGGGGGTGTGGGGGGCGTCAACCCCGGGATTCTTGGGTGCCCGACCATTGTTGGCGATTGACGTCGCTAAATTAATATTTTATTGATCAGACTCCAAAACATTTCAAGAGGGTGTTTTAAAGACCAAGGTCTACGTTTGAACGTCGGACGCTGGTCTTGTCGATACAGCGTGGTCTGTGTTTGCAGCATGGTCTATGTTTACAACATGGTCTGTGTTTACAGAATGGTCTATGGTTACAGCATGGTCTATATTTACAGCATGGTCTGTGTTGGCAGAATGGTCTATGTTTACAGTATGGTCTATGTTGGCAGCATGGTCTATGTTTACAGCATGGTCTATGTTTACAGCATGGTCTATGCTTACGATCAGTCTGAGTTAAAAAAAACGTTGACTCTGTCAAACGTTCAAGACTCCGGGCGTCCTAACTGGGAGTACGACGTTAAGACCCCGGGCGTCCTAACTGGGAGTACGACGTTAAGACTCCGGGCGTCCTAACTGGGAGTACGACGTTAAGACTCCGGGCGTCCTAACTGGGAGTACGACGTTAAGACTCCGGGCGTCCTAACTGGGAGTATGACGTTAAGACTCCGGGCGTCCTAACTGGGAGTATGACGTTAAGACTCCGGGCGTCCTAACTGGGAGTATGACGTTAAGACTCCGGGCGTCCTAACTGGGAGTATGACGTTAACAACAAATTGTCGTAAGAAACTTTCCCGACAATGCAAGAATTGTTTTTGTTGATGTAAACAGGAAACAGCTGAGATAATAGATGTACCCACGTGTGTACCCCATGACCCTGTCATTTATGATCCGGGGGTCATGGGGCTTGTCATTAAATGGCGGAAATCCATTAATAGAATTGCTGCAAACATCTGGGCATTCAGCTAAGACAGTTTCAACACAGTTGAGCATTACTACTTTAGTAAACTAGTTATAAGAGTGTCGGACTGCGAAAAAGCTTTAAAATAGATTAATCAGACACGAACAATTTGTGTCCATAAAACAATTTATACGTTCAGCTAAATCGTAATTTTACTTAATACACAAGTAATCGTTTCGGCAAATGCCTTTATCGGTATAATGACAAAATAAGTATAAATTAAATTGACATTAAATGTCTTGACATGTAGTCTACCTAAAATATAGAAAAGAATAGGTGTGGGCGCAAAACCCAGACCCAAACAAAGTAAAGATGAGCGGAAAAGACGTGATTTGAAGTGAAATGTAAAAAAAACAAACAGGAAAAAGACATGGCAGCTACGTAAGATTGTGGATCTCGCTCATACAGTAAGGAGTCAACGTGCACAAACTTGTTATTAATTTATTTTTCCATATAAAACATTTCCGGTGTCTTAGTACTATACGGCAGGGCTGCACAACTCAAAATATGAGGCAGGCCGTAATACTTAATGAAAAACTTGTGCGGGCTGAAAGATGCTAGGACAGCGGATTGAAAAAGGGGGGGGGGGGGGGTATTAAGAAAATAATAATAAAGAATATGTCGTTACTTCGCGGGCCCGCAAAGTGGGTGCTTATGCAGCCCGCGGGCCGTATGTTGTGCAGGCCTGGTATACGGTATACCAGTAACTGCGATGTCTAAAATCCCATCATGGTTAATGCTATTGAAATGTTTGGAGACCCGACAAAGTGCTTGTTTATTTATGTTTTAGAGATTTTCTCTGACTAAACCGGTCTCCAAGGCGACGACATGTCTCTCCTACGAATAATTTACCGCTCATTTTTACAAAGGACTATGTAAATCACGTTGCGACTTGTGCAGGTAAAGTTATCTTTTGTTCTGATTTTTTTCAAGAGGGAAAGGGATCTTGTCAACTTCAATCATGTTGTTGCAACCGTGGCCGCTGTAAAATAGTGTGCTGGTGTAACATGCTTGGGACAACACGGTGAACTGGTGTAACATGCGTGGAACAACACGGTGGAATGGTGTAACATGCGTGGGAAACACGGTGAACTGGTGTAACATGCGTGGGCAACACGTTTGGGTGGTGTAACATGCGTGGGCAACACTGTGAACTTGTGTAACATGCGTGGAACAACACAGTGAGCTGGTGTAACATGCTTGGGACAACACGGTGAACTGGTGTAACATGCTTGGGACAACACGGTGAACTGGTGTAACATGCGTGGGACAACACGGTGGGTTGGTGTAACATGCGTGGGCAACACGGTGAGCAGGTGTAACATGCTTGGGTCAACACGGTGGGTTGGTGTAACATGCGTGGGCAACACGGTGGGGTGGTGTAACATGCTTGGGACAACACAGTGAACTGGTGTGACGTGCGCTGACTGGCAGTTTAAGTTGTCTGCAGACCACAAGTTGTCTTGCGTTGTGAAACACTGGGCCAGCCAGAGCCAGAGAGTGAGGGCCAGAGAGTGAGAGCCAGAGAGTGGGAGCCAGAGAGAATTGACCAAGCCGTTGAGATTGTCGCAGCTGTGAAACCATCCCAATGGAAATGGTTATGGCAAGGCAGCATGTCAAACAAGTGACCTAGATATCTAGCCCGGGATCTTTACTTGCTTGCACATCTAAACCACATTCCATGAACATAAAGAAATGAATAATATCTTTGCATTTGAAATCTAATATCCAGCTGACACCTACTGACCACGTGTCTCTCAATGACCTGATCTATTTTGCCCAGAACATGGACATCAAATACCTTGTTTCTATTTTTGCCCAGCAAATGGGCATCAAATCCTTTGTGTCTTTTCTTACATGGGCATTGGGCATCAAATGCTTCCGCTATCTTAAAGAGGAAGGTGCGATTTATTTTCATTTTTAAAGACATAAGTCCATCTTAGCTGCATTAGAGGTAAGTCTATACGTTTAGATACAATGTTATTTACCTGCCTTGCCCATTTGGATTATATTTTTACAGTTTATCTTAGTATGCTTTAAATCAAATGTTAAGTACAATTCATGTTCTTATAGGGCTTTTTAACTAAAGTCTAAGTTATTTTATGGTGTAAGGCATGTCATACAGTCATACAGTCATACAGTAAGCCGTCATTCAGTCATACTGTGATGTAGTCATACAGTAATACATTCATACAGTAATGCAGTCATACAGTCATAAAGTCAAACAGTCATACAATAATACAGTCATACAGTCATATAATAATACAGTCATACAGTCATATAATAATACAGCCATACAGTCATGGAATAATACAGTCATACAATAATACAGCGACACAGTCATATATACAGTTATGCAATAATACAGTCATACAATAATACAGCCACACAGCCATACAATAATACAGTCATACAGTCATATAATAATAATAATACAGCCATCATACAATAATACAGTTATACAGTCATATAATAATTCAGTCATACAGTCATACAGTCGTGTATTATACTTGGTAGGTCGATTCTTTGGTCTGTGAATCGAATGGTTCAAACTAGGCGTTTATCTAATCTCTGTATTACGCTCGGCGTAACACCGGGTCCTTACGCTTCAACAAATGTCATTGACCCTTAATCTCTTCTTATAAACATTGACTTGTGAACAATAGCTGTCCAATGTAGCTGTCCAGTATTGCTGTCCAATGTATCTCCAATGTAGCAGTCCAGTATAATTGTCCAATGTGGTTTTCCAATTTAGCTGTCCAATTTAGCTGTCAAATGTAGCAGTTCAATGTAGCTGTCCAGTATAATTGTCCAGTGTAATTGTCCAATGTAGCTGCCCAGTATAATTTTCCAATGTAGCAGTCCAATGTAGCTGTCCAATGTCGCTGTCCAATGTAGCTGTCCAATGTAGCAGTCCAGTATAATTGTCCAATGTAGCATTCCAGTATAATTGTCCAATGTAGCAGTCCAATGTAGCAGTCCAATGTAGCAGTCAAATGTAGCAGTCCTATGTAGCAGTCCTATGTAGCAGTCCAATGTAGCCGTCCAGTATAATTATCCTATGTAGCCGCCCAATTTAGCAAGACAATTGTTACTAATCTGTTGCTCATTATTCTACCATCAAATTATTTCTTTATAACGTATCATGTTTCTTGTTGACGATATAACGTCATTTAGTCTATTTAGTCTTCCAGTCGGTCACTTTCAATGTTTGAGGGGCTAGTTCATTATAATCCACCCCATCACATAATACATCCCCCACACACCGCTCCCCGCTCCTAGTCGTACAGTACTTGAGCCAAGGAATGAAATATAAGCCCCAATGAGCGTGTCAAGGGGACAGCACTCTGGGCCACGATGACGACACTCCACGATGTCAGCCACACAATAATTAAACCAAACGACTGCAGTAAATTATGTCCCCTGTGTGACATTTGCCAAGTTCATGGTTTGCCTTGAGTGGAACGAAGGGAACAGCAGAGTCCCAAATACTTGTTAACTAGCAGATATAGCAGAGCCCCCAAATACTGTGGTGTAGCAGTCCACAATACTTGTTATGTAATAGAGTGGTGCTATTGGTGTTGACCAGTGTAGGGTGCAGCAAACAGGCCCGTGTATCTCGGAATGTGCTTGTTAGAAGTTGATATAAGCTGTCTGTGATCAACTGGATTCATCAAAGACGCCGAGAATGAAAAGAACAAGTTTGGAACCACTAATGATGGAGATGTCAACCCCCCCCCCCCACACCTCCTTTCCCCCTCCCCACCCCCTTCCCCCGTTCTAGTTTTTTACAGCGCTGATCTCATTTAATAATAATAGGCATACAGCTTACCAGCTTACAACTTTTTTTTTTTTAATCGTCAAACAAGCTTAGGCTTAAAGAGTATACAAGGCATAATAGACAGGATTAGATTGATATATAGCTTCAGCTCGTCAGAGATTCTTGATATTTTATTGTATAGTGGTGATAGTATTTCATCAACAATTTAATACTTGACATCTACTAAGGTTTTACGTATATGACAAGTAAATACCTTAGCACGTCAGTCATGTAATCTGTCAGAGATTGGCCAACATGTCAGTCATGCAATCCATCAGAGACTGGTCATACATTTGTTCCGCACGTTGTTCATGCAATCCACCAGAGATTGATCAGACATTCGCTCAGCATGTCAGTCATGCAATCCATTAGAGACTGGTCATACATTGGCTGAGCACGTCGTTCACGCGATATCTCAGATATTGGTAAGACCTTTGTTTTCACAATTTTGCTTTATTCTTATTTCATTTTTGACAGGGCCGGTTTGTAGGGGGGACCTAATTGACGGGGTGGGGGGGGGGGTTACTTTGTCGCTGGCCGTTTTGTGGGGTCAATTCGTGGGGTCAATTTGTGGAGCCAATTGGTGGGGTCAGTTTGTGGGGCCGATTTGTGGGACCGATTTGACATGGACCGAGTTGTCGGGCCAGCTTTGTGTCGGGCATTTTGGACTTGTGCATTGAGTTAAAAGCTGAGTGAGTCGTTTGAGCTCAAAGAAATCAATTGTGTATTGAGTTGAAATCCTGAATAAAGGAGTCGAACAACGAAATGTTAACACTCCGCCCAAGTAATTTCGGCAACAACAATTTTAAAAACTATGAAATGAACAGCGGAGTCGGATCAGCTTTTAAAATATGTCCAATGTTACCACTAAACTAATCGACTCCAACTAATTGACTCCAAATAATCGATTCCAGTTAATCGACTCCAATTAATCGACTCCAACTAATCGACTCCAAATTATCGGTTTTGCATGAAAGCCCTGGAATTGGAGGTGGGGTGAGGGATGGAAAACCCTAAAATGGCGGTGATATACAACATTCATTTTCATCAGCAAATGTCTTGATTTTTTGGGGCTTCTTTTAAAGTCTTCGATTTTGCACTAATTGAAACTTGTGAAATTTACGATTTCTGACAATCTTTGGATGTGTGCGAGGGTTGAATTACCCAACGGTGCTATGTGCATGGTGCGCCCGTGGGGAGGGGGTTAAATTACACATCGTTGCTAAGTGCATGGTGCACTCGTGGGGAGGGGGGTTAATTTACACAACGTTGCTATGTGCATGGTGCGCCCGTGGGGAGGGGGTTAATTTACACAACGTTGCTATTTGCATGGTGCGCCCGTGGGGAGGGGGTTAATTTACACAACGTTGCTATGTGCATGGTGCGCCCGTGGGGAGGAGGTTAATTTACACAACGTTGCTACGTGCATGGTGCGCCCGTGGGGAGGGGGTTAATTTACACAAACGTTGCTATGCGCATGGTGCACTCGTGGGGAGGGGGGTTAAGTTACTCAACGTTGCTATGTACATTGTACACCCGTAGGGGAGGGGTCAATTATCCAACGTTGCTATGTGCATGGTGCACCCGTAGGGGTGGGTTAAAAATTACCCAATGTTGCTATGTGCATGGTGCACCCGTGGGGAAGGGGGGGGGTAAATTACCCAACGTTTTTATGTGCATGGTGCACCCGTGGGGAGGGGGTGTAAATTACCCAACGTTTTTATGTGCATCGTGCACCCGTGGCGAGGGGGTGTAAATTACCCAACGTTTTTATGTTCATCGTGCACCCGTGGGGGGGGGGGAGGTAGTTGACGGGGGGAGTTCTAGGGGACACGCCTCACATCTCTACATTCAATTCCAATATGTTGTAGAGATTGCGTCAGACATTTAATACAGCTTTTAAAAATAATAATTTATAGTACAAAATTTAATATCCTTATTTCATATTTTTTTTTGGAAAGAAGAAGTAGAAGTGAGTCTCTTTGATCAATGATAAGCTGAACGATTGATGACATCTATTATAGGGAAGGTCCGGATGGCGCAATCCATGAATTGAAACCATAAATAATTGTAGACAGCTTTAAGGAAGGTCCGGTATCTGGAGAGGATGAAACGGGGCCTGAGATGGAAATGTGCGGCCTAGGGCTTCTCTTTTCCCGGGGTCTCCGCTCACCCCGAGAAAACGGCAATCGAGTTGTTCTCATCCCTGGATTAAATTAATTAAATTTTAAAAAAAATATATATTATAAACAGAATTAGGCGACGAATGAAATGACTTTTAGAGTTGTTTAAATTGTTATTGTTGATTAGGGAACTAAAAACAATTTTAAGGTTAGTTGAGAGTGTTGTCCCTTGCTTGTAGTTGCTTCATTTTTCTAATGATTATCCCTAGCATTGGGTAACTAGCTATAATATTATGCTTGCTCAGCAAAACTTGGATTTAACTATTTAACCGCCTACAGAAGAAAACACTTTATGAGCTGTGCATTCTTGACCTAACCGACAGGGCGCAAATTCTAGTTTTGAATCTGTCACTAAATATTTACAAGCAAATGGTGCTAACAACTTGTAGCAAGGGATTCTTTCGGAAAAAAAGAACAATTGTGGATGCTTATACATGTATCTATGTATGTATGCATATGTCTTATTATGCTGATTTTGGGAATATAAAAAAAAAAAAAACCATACATAATGTAAAGATTGTTTGACAAATTGGGATGATCATGTTATTAGAGCAGCGGTTCCCAAAATGTTTTTCTCTCCCAAACCCCTTGATTAGACGTTTCCTTTATTGTTACCCCCATCCCCACTCTTCCCTAAAAATAATATTAAAAAATAGATTAGCTAAATAATCCAATGAAGCAGGTAGGGCTAATGACGTCACAGGCCTCTATGTTACACTAAACGAGCTATTGCAGTTTCTTCTCTTACAAATTTAAAATTTTTAAAAAAATTAAAATAGTAGCGACATAAAATGTATATAAAAGGACAGTAGCTATTCATTCCACTCTATAATAAGAGTTATTTATCATGTACGGCAATGGTTCAATTCGGCTCTTTATAGAGCTACTGCATTTAGTAATTCAATACGCAGTCAAATATATTTGACAGGTCTTGGCTTATAGCCACATTTCAATTTGTGACAATCTGTCACATAATAAAATTTTATATCAAGATAAATTACATACTAAAAGTCGGTACTCGGGATTTCCCGGAAAGTCTTTTAAGTACTAAAAATCGTGTGTGATCCCGGGATGTTATGCTAGAAGCCTTAGTGCCCACCTGTAGCTCTGAAACGTGTTGATGCACAGTGTCGGATTGGGGTTGGCAGGTAGATACAGTGTCCCATTGGGGTTGGCAGGTAGATACAGTGTCCCATTGGGGTTGGCAGGTAGATACAGTGTCGGATTGGGGTTGGCAGGTAGATACAGTGTCGGATTGGGGTTGTCAGGTAGATACAGTGTCGCATTGGGGTTGGCAGGTAGATACAGTGTCCCATTGCGGTTGTCAGGTAGATACAGTGTCGGATTGGGGTTGGCAGGTAGATACAGTGTCCCATTGGGGTTGGCAGGTAGATGCAGTGTCGGATTGGGGTTGGCAGGTAGATACAGTGTCGGATTGGGGTTGGCAGGTAGATACAGTGTCGGATTGGGGTTGGCAGGTAGATACAGTGTCGGATTGGGGTTGGCAGGTAGATACAGTGTCCCATTGGGGTTAGCAGTTAGAGGTAGTCATGTTTCGTATCGATACTAACAAGTGAAATGAATGCTAATCAAGTAGTACTTTACTTCAAATCATATTCTCTCGTGCCTTATTATGGAATAATCCCCTTACTCACCACACCTACAATTTTTATTGCGGATCTGACATTATACATAGTTTTTGGAGTATGGGGTGCAACTCTGTAAGAATCATGTGCATGATATATGGCGCTGTATGCGACATTTAGTACCAGACCACTATAAAACACATGGATCCTCGAAGACATCCCACACAAGACGAGAGCGAGGGCCGGCAGTAAATTAGGAGGACGGGTTTTGTCGAGTTGCCTGCCATCCAGGACGCGAAGATTACATTAACAGGCGCGGATTTCGTGGGTGAACGTCTTTTAAAAACTGGTGCGGTGAATTACGACACCCACCCTTGAGGGCGTGAAGGGGTTTATGTGACTTGGAGGGCCAGTCATATTGACATATTCTTGGCATGCCCCCCACACCCTCCCCCCCCCCCGAATTCGGGGGCGGGGGGGGGGGAGAGAGAAAGGGGTTGCGTGGGTACTGTTGTTGGGATGAGATCTGTCGCGGTGGGTTGCTTGAAGTGTGGGTGTTTTTCGGGTCATTTCAAAGTCCGTTTGGGGTTGCTTTAAAGGTGCACATGTGGTGTTTATCTCGTTTCACATCATTAATGCTTCTTATGCGAGACACGGAGATATCGGCCCTGGTATGTGACGGAGGAGATATTCATATTGCAAGGAGTTTCTAAATTTCGTTGTTGGCTCTTATTTGAGCCATTATATACGATAGACGTCGCCTTTTGGTGTCACATGGTTTACCTATACTCCTTTTGTTTCTTTCAAGCTGAATCAAAAAATCATAAACTTATTAAGGGGAAATGTTTATTTGATCATCTATCAATCTTGTTAAAATGAATTTGTGCAGTGTTAATGGTCGTAGTTGATATCTGTAGATGACATGTAGATGACACTGGACAGGCTTCCATTTCTGACTATTCAGATACCAACACGCTGTTTGTCAAATGACTGTGATCAAGGGGTCTAACACTTGTAGTATAGGGGTCTACCGTGTGTACCATGGGGTTTCTAACGTGTTTAATATACGTGTTTTCTATATAGGGGTGTAACGTGTGTACTATGGGGGTCTAACGTGTGTACTATGGGGTCTAACGTGTGTACTATGGGAGTCTAACGTTTGTACTATGGGGGTCTAACGTGTGTACTATGGGGGTCTAACGTGTGTACCATGGGGTTCTAACGTGTTTGATATACGTGTTTTCTATATAGGGGTGTAACGTGTGTACTATGGGGGTCTAACGTGTGTACTATGGGGTCTAACGTGTGTACTATGGGGGTCTAACGTTTGTACTATGGGGGTCTAACGTGTGTACTATGGGGCTCTAACGTATGTACCATGGGGGTCTAACGTGTTTAATATATGTGTTTTCTATATAGAGGTATAACGTGTGTGCTCTAGGGGTCTAAAGGCAAGGGTACGTTCATAGATATCATGAAGTAATTAAACTACGTTAAAAGTGCAGGGTAAAGGCTCCTAACTTAGGCAGAATGTAAGGCTGGTGGAGAAACTCTCAGGAGTAATTTTTTAGGTTTAAGTTCCATTCTGGAGTAAGTAAGTATCAGGCTCACAAGACTCAAATATTCTCGTATAACATACGCGCATAAATGGCATAATATGATCATATAATTTACTCACACAGTTTATTCACACAATTTACTCATACAATTTACCTTCGCAATTTACTCACACAAACTTACATGTTCTAAAATATTGATACACTCAAATATTAATATATTTACTGGTACACGCATGTCTTTGCATACATATTCTTTACACACAGCAAACCCCCTTGCCCTTTTTATCAAAACTCACGTCTGTCCTGATAGAGAGTTGTCCGCCCCGGTGACTTTCCCTTGTACACCACATTACAATAGCCGGCCCAGTACGGCTGATCCCCGCCCCCCCGCCCCCCCTGCCCCCTGCCCGTAAATCGCCTTCATTACGGCCCCTGTGTCACGGCCGTTATCTTGGTGCCCCGTGTTTATGACGCTGTCTCTGGAGGGACCCTACCAAGATTTACGGGCCCTTAGAGTGGGCCCTTCACATGTAACGGCTTGTATTATTATTTATTGCCCCTGCCGCGGTCGCGAAATGTGGGGAATACCGCCACCACTACCTCACCACTACCTCACCACTACCTCACCACCCCCTTACCCATAGGGGCTCTAGTAGGTTGGTTCCAGAATCGTCCATACTTTAACGTCTGCTGTTCTTCTCATGTTCTCTTGTTCATGTTACAAGTCCTTTACACCCCCCCCCCCCCCCCCCCCCCCCCCCCCCTCCCTACATTTGACAAATTTCGTTCTACTATTGAGATTATACCAAAGTTTTCTTGCCTTTGCCTTGTTACAAATGTCATGACAGGAATTCATGGTCCTAATGCTTGGCGGCCGACCGGTCTAAACTGAGTTAGTCCCAAGATCAAGCTCTTGGACTGGCGTAAAATCCCCAGAAAACGCCTAGACAAAAGCTAAACCATCATCCCCAGCACCCCCGGGTGGATGGGACTCGTTAACCTTTGATGGCAACTCATCTAAGAGAAGGCAACTCTGAAATCAAACCCGGAGATGGAGTCCCGTAGGCGTGATGATGTCGACACAATAAAAACAAATTCCGACAACTATTGCGAGCGACGCAGAACGCACAAATAGCACTGTGGAAAACACACACATATCATGGTCTGTTTCCAGTCGTCTTAGCAAAGTCTTGCCATTGGAACAAAAAGGCAAAGGGACGAGAGAGTGGGGCTGACGAATTGAGCAACAACTGTCCCTCACTTTAAACAAAGTATATTTCAAGTCTAGGCCACCAATCAAGTCAAGGCCACCACTCAAGTCAAGGCTACCACTCAAGTCAAGGCCACCAATCAAGTCAAGGCTACCACTCAAGTCAAGGCCACTACTCAAGTCAAGGCCACTACTCAAGTCAAGGCCACCATTCAAGTCGAATATTGCCTTGGTTATCTTTGCGGGCCAAGGACGAACAACGGTAATAAGTTTACACCAAAATGATCCCTTTCCCAATGCCTTGTTGCAGATGTCATGCCAGTAATCTCATGTAAATTTCACTATAAATGGTACTAATGCCACGTAACTTCACAATATCATGCCTCTAGTGACGTTTTTTTTTTCCTTTCGAGTTACTATTTCCCGAACGGAAAATTGTAATGCAAACATCAAGGTCGAACAAATTTCCATAACTGTATTGTTTTTTTGTGTAATTTAAATAATATATATATATATATATATATTATTTATAATAAAATAGCATATAAAATAAAATAAATAAATTTATATAAAAATAACATATATATATATGTTATTTTTATTAACGGTTTGTGCTCGAATTGTAACGTTTCTGCAGGCTGCTAAGAAAACCGTTACGTCACTTCCGTTACATGCTGAGAACCGCTTAGAGGTGATGGACCGGAAGTGCTGTGCATTTTTGGGAGTAATGGCGTCGTGTCAGCTTCAAAGCAGGCCGTAATTTCTGATTAAAGGTTCCGTGCCGAGTTGACGGATAGCGGCTGGTGGACAACCCCGGGGCAAGAGGTTTGTACGTTTAAGTGGTTGGACTCTACGTGCCAGCCCCCCCACCCCCCCCCCACCACCAACCCACCCACCCCCCATCCGCGCTACTCCATCTTGTGCTTTCCTTTGGTGAATTTGTGTGTTTGTTGTTTATGTTTCATTTCTCTTTAGACGTTTGGGTGATAAATGTGATGTGGGTAGCGAGGATTACAGGCATTTTGTTTAAAGGTGTGTGTGTGTGTGTATATGAATGAAACGTTGGGGGGGGGAGGAGGAGGAGTTAGGGATAAAGATAAACTGTATAGAACACAAAATCGAGATCTGAAAATTCAAATGGGGGAAGAAAAAAAAAGAGGAAAGGGTTGGTTTGACGGTGTTTAAGGAAAGATGGAGTGATTATTTAGTTATAAGCAGGGTGAGTACATCCCTTAAAGGAGACTTATGGGGGGGGGGGGGGTAAAGGGAATAATAGGGGGGTNAGACAGAAGGACGCATGTAAAGAGAAAAAGAAAAGGTACAATGAGATAGAAAAAAGAGAAGGATAGAAGGCCGCATGAATAGAGAGAAGTGAAAGTTACAATGAGATAGAAAAAGAGAAGGAAAAAAGGCCGCATGTATATAGAAAAAGAAAAGTTACAATGAGATAGAAAAAAGAGAAGGATAGAAGAGCACACCAAAGTTCATGCAGCTATAAATAGAAAAGAGGCGTTTTCATCTTGTACAGACTGTTTTTTAATATTTTTAAATGTCACTAATTGATTTCGGTTAGTTGAGGCGACGCCTTATCTTTGTTTACAAACAATGGACTCGGTGTCGACAAGTTGATGATGTGGTGCCCCACCTAATGACATGACATAGTGATAGTCTTACATGTGAATAGCGGGAGGACAGGCCTGCCGATGGAGGCGTGGTCTTGGAAACATGTTTTGTTGTTTCGTTAGGACGTCAAGTGGTGTTAGGACATTAAGCTGTGCTAGGACATTAAGTTTTGCTAGGACATTAAGTTGTGCTAGGACATTAAGTTGTGCTAGGACATTAAGTTGTGCTAGGACATTAAGCTGTGTTAGGACATGAAACTGTGCTAGGACATTAAGTTGTGCTAGGACACTAAGTTGTGTAAGGGCAATAAGCAGTGCTAGGACTTTAATTTGTGTTAGAACATTGAGTTCTGTTTGGATATTAAGTTATATTAGGACATCTCGTTTTGTTAGGACGTTCAGTTGTGTTAGGACGACTGTTTGAGTAAGCAACTTTTGTCAGAAGTGCAGGTCATATCATAGGACTGTAGGTGACACCACCCCCCAAAAAAATTATAATTATGGGGGGTGGGGGGCTTCGTTTTGTTGCGCCCCCCTAACTCTAATGGGGCTTGAAATAGTGTGTCCCTTTTTACCCACAAACACCCCCCGTACCCAAAGGACAGTGAGACACTTGTATATTGTAAACGATATATGGCTTATTTATTTTTTAAATTTGTTGTATAAAATTGATCGACCTCTCGTTGTTTGACCTTAAAGATACCGAAGGGTTGTCACATCATCAAAGTTCGGTGGTTGTTTTCAAGGTGAAAACCAAATTTCTCTACCACAATTCCTAAGTCACTTGTTGACATCACAATCCTGACTGCGGCAGCCGGTTCAGCTCACACTCCGGGGGGCTTACAACCCCGAATATGGCGTCTAGCCCACCACAACTACCACTTCAAAAGGGGTGTTGTGGGGGGGGGGAATCCTCGCAACCCCCCCACACACACACACACACACCCACACACCAGCAGCGCCTGGCTTGCCACAACCTACAAAACTTTACTTTGAACGCATCGGGTAAATAAATCCGGGCGTAAAAAAATAACGTTACACCGTGTAGTGTAAACGAACGGCCTCCACAGAACAGCGAGGCTTCAAAGAAGAACAGCCCTGCACCCTGCTTCACCGGCCCGGCACCCTACTTGCCTGCCCATCATTTATCAAGGGGCTGCCTTTATCAGAGCCGGCCATGTCACCAAGTGTGCACGCCTTCAACGTTATTCGAGTTGAAGTGCCCCTGCAGTGGGGCGCCCTGTGCCGTCTTTGAACACGTCAAATCTAATCTACCCTGCTTTCCGATTCATAACACATTCACAGGTCGCTTCCTGGGGGCGCAGGCTCTGAGCCAGACGTATTGGGAATGGATTTTCATATTTCCTTCTTTCCTTCTTTCTTTTTTCTTTCTTTTTTCTTTCTTTCTTTCTTTCTTTCTTTCTTTCTTTCTTTCTTTCTTTCTTTCTTTCTTTCTTTCTTTCTTTCTCTTCTTTCTTTCTTTCTTTCTTTCTTTCTTTCTTTCTTTCTCTTCTTTCTTTCTTTCTTTCTTTCTTTCTTTCTTTCTTTCTTTATTTCTCTTCTTTCTTTCTTTCTTTCTTTCTTTCATTCTTTCTTTCGTTCTTTCTTTCTTTCTTTCTTTCTTTCTTCCTTTCTTTCTTTCTTTCTTTCTTTCTTTCTTTCTTTCTATCTTTCTTTCTTTCTTTCTTTCTTTCTTTCTTTCTTTCATTCTTTCTTTCTTTCTTTCTTTCTTTCATTCTTTCTTTCTTTCTTTCTTTCTTTCTTTCTTTGTGTTGTTTGTATCATTACATTTTTATTCATTTTCTTTGGTTCCTGCTCTCATTTCAATTTTTAAAAATTTATATTTAGAATGTTAACTTGAGTCTTTAGTAAGCACCAGGCACCTACATAGACGGTGAGGGAGAGAGTGAGAGAGGGAGAGTATGGAGCGAAGGCAGAGAGGGGAGAGAAATTGAGAGAGGGAGAGAGAGAGAGGGTGGGAAAGAGAGGGTGGAGAGGGAGGGAGAGAGAGATGAATGAGAGTTAGAGGCAGAGAATCAGATGACGTTATGAAAACGCTCTTAAAGAGAGGTGAAACACCTCGATGACCTGTTGGCTGTGGCTCCAATTTGTTGTAAGTTTATTGATTCTCATTTACACTATCTCTCAACGCACTTTTAAATTTGAAGATTGCAACCGACCCAACAACCAACCAACTCAACAACCAACCAACCCAAAAACCAACCCAACAACCAACCAACTCAACAACCAACCAACCCAACAACCAACCCAACAACCAACCCAACAACCAACCAACCCAACAACCAACCCAACAACCAACCAACCCAACAACCAACCCAACAACCAACCCAACACCCCCCAACCCACCATGAAAAAACAAAACACTCTGGCATAATTAGAATATCTCTTTGCTGCTAAGAAAAAAATAAATGAGAAGGAAATAACTGTGTAAGCATGTTAGAGACCGACCGAAAGTGATTTTCTGATTTCGGCCGAAGCCGAAAATAGGCCGAAAGTTTAAAATGACTTTGGGCCGAAACCNAACAACCAACCAACCGAAACAACCAACAAACCCAATAACCAACCAACCAACCCAATAACCAACCAACCCAACAACCAACCCAACAACCAACCCAACAACCAACCAACTCAACAACCAACCCAACAACCAACCCAACAACCAACCCAACAACCAACCCAACAACCAACCCAACAACCAACCAACCCAACAACCAACCAACCCAAACAACCAACCAACCGAAACAACCAACAAACCCAATAACCAACCAACCAACCCAATAACCAACCAATCCAACAACCAACCAACCCAACAACCAACCAACCCAATAACCAACCAACCCAACAACCAACCAACCCAAACAACCAACCAACCCAACAACCAACCAACCCAAACAAACTACCAACCCAAACAACCAACCAACCAACCCAACAAACAAACAAACAATTAAATGGCATTACTTTGGAGATGAGTCCTTTAATTAAAAAAAAAAAAATGAAATCTAAAGTTGCGTTTGTTAGTAGTTAAATGAAAATGTTGGCAATGTCAAGGCCGAGGTCAAACAGGTAAAACTCAGTGACCAAAAGCCCGTCTCATAAGACCTCGCTTGTCCCCCCCCCCACCACCCCCCTATCCATCCCGACCAATTAGCTGTTTGTTATTGATGGCCGGACGTTCTGTTTGCCATCCAACCATCCATCACCAGGCACACATCCTCAATACACGACCGATACACACGGGGTGATGACTCGTGGATTATAACATGTCGAGAGCGATCCGAGTGCGTTATGTGTCTAATGTGTCTCACAACCCCCGACTGCAGGCACACAGCAATTGAATTAAGCCATTTATGTATTTTTAGCCCGACTGCTTAAAAATATCTTATTATTTAAAACTTCTTGTGATTTATTGTATTCAATTTTCATTTATTATTTTTTTTTTTTATTATTATTTTTTTTTTGGGGGGGGTGGTAGTGGGGGTTGGGGGGGGTGAAATAAATGTATATTTTTAAAAAAACGAAACAAAATCGGAAACTTTTAGTTTATAAATGTTACGGCCGTCAGTGCACAGTTTAGGGAAGGCGTATTTTATGAACTGTTGAGTTACAAGATCTGCGCCGATGTTCAACTAAATTTATCAATGTCCAAGTTTAGACACTTACAATTCAACTTAACAGAAACCAGAGACGAGGAGAAATTAACCACCCACCCCCCCACCCCCCGCCCCCCAAAAAATCGATTTGATGCAGATTGATTGCAGTCGTATCGATCAGCAATTTATTTCTTGTGTCTTCCGAGCTGTAAAAGTGCGTCGTATGTCCAGTGAACGAACGGAAAAGTGCGCATTTCGTGAACGTTATTATGTACACCCTATGTGGGTGTCGTAAACTGCGCACTTGCAAGAACTGCGCATAGCGTAAATCAGGCTGCAGTAAAGTCAAAGATCGAGCAGCTCATTCTATAATAATAGATTGATTCATTGCTCGGATAAATATTTATATATATATATATATTTGAAATAGATATGTTCTTAAGTGAAAAGTTAGGTGCAGACCTTGTCTGGGGAAATGTCTAAAATGCCTTCATTTAAAGCCCTAACTCAAAATCGTAGAGAGATATGCCAAGAATTCCCGGTCTACACGAATTAGTAGCTTTAATTTTTTTTTTTTTTATTAAATACATTTCACTAAAACCTCAGGTGTAGTTAGGAGTCTTTGACGCACAGCCTCAATTTGTGTGTGTGTGTGATCACAATCCATTTTGCCATTTGAATTACTTATTTTAATACACTCCCCCCCGCAACTCCACATTTTAACCCAATATTGCCACTGGTTTCAGTGAGCAGCGCCTCTATGGATGGCAGATGTCCGGACAGTGTGCCAAGTTTTTGATGTTGCTAGCCATGAGTCAGCATGACGTTCCGGACATCCATCTTTAACGAGTGTCGTGGCGAGGGCAGTGCTCCAATGACGTCCCGGTGTTCAAGTATAGCTAGTTAGCCGTGATTAATGATTAGGCACTGGAGATAAATCCGGTCACTGACGTGACGTCACCCAGTGAGGTCTTAGACCACGTGGGGGACCAGTGAGGGGGGGTGACATCTAGACCCCTCGACCTGTTTATATAATAAAAGAAGTCAACCTTATGATAATATATCGATCCATCATACCAATTAGATCAGTGAATATTAGGATTTATTGATCTTTAAAGAGGTTCCCTAACTTTTGTATAGTCTACCCCGCAAGCCTACAAATCGCTCGAATCTCTTACATACTCGCGTACGGTAAAGGTCGCACTTTTTAAACAAAAAATATCGATAAAATCAGAGTTGCGACCTAATCCAACTGACATCAATTTCCCTTATTGGTATTGAGTGGGGAGCATAGTCATTTCTAAGAAAAGTCAGAGAATCTTGTTCTCCCTTGCTCTCGCTTACATTCGAGCAGAGGGCAATCCGTTTAAAATTTGTTGTTATTAAAGATCAGGTAGTTTATGACCTAGTTTATGACCTAGTTTATGACGTAGTTGAATGTCGATTTTTTTTTTTTTTTCGTTTTTCAAGTTGTCATGACATCAAATTTATGATCTCTGCTTACAAAATATTACCTATATTTATTGTGTTAAAAGGGGACATGTATCTCGCCAAGCTAAGAGTGTGACCTATCTGCGGCTCAACCGCAACTATCCACTTTGACAACTTCAAACTTAAAGGTGTGACCTATATACGCAAGTATGTACGGTAAGAGTCACCCCCCCCCCACCCCACCCCACCCCACCAAATCCCGTACAGAAGTAAACATATAAAAAGGATGTCATTTTAATTTTCTCATTTAATTTGTAAAGAGAACCGTGGAGCATAAAATGTAATCTTTTTTTTATTTCCTACATAAGCATGACGTGTAATTAAATTTATTGCAAATAATATGATATATATATAATACGTAATGTCAAATTAATGCAAATTAAATTTAAGAACAATACAACTTGTTACATTTATGAATGATAACTTCAAAGCCCATGTCTCATCTGTTGTTAGAATCACTTTTCCTCGCGACCCCTGAAATGCCGCCTCACACTCCTAGCCTTGCAGCCCTACCCCTCGCACCCCCAGCCTCGCACCCCCAGCATCACACCCCAGCCTCCCACCCCCAGCCTCGCAAGCCAGCCTCGCACCCCCAGCCTCACACCCAAGCCTTGCTCCCACAGCCTCGCACTCCCAGCCTCGCATCCCCCCGTCGCATTCCCAGCCTCGCACCCCC
>CAXITT010000546.1:96708-114244 GCA_964033795.1 Lymnaea stagnalis
CCCCCCCCCCCCCCCAGGGCCAGACATCACTAATTACAGCCATCCATCAAACTTGTTCATGATCAATTGCTTTAATTATACACTTTTTTTCTTTCTAAATGTTGTTTCGAAGGTTTCTCTGTAATTCAACTTGTCCATGATATTCCCACTTGGAGCGTCTTAAAAAAAAAAACGTCACGTGATGTATGGTGGCGTCACGTGATGTATGTTGGCGAATGGAGCAAATCGGATCTGCGGGAACGAAAGCGAGGCCACAAAAGCTCACGGGTATTTCAAACAAACTTCTATTTAAAAAATATAAAAAATTATTACGTTAATAAATAGATCAGTGTGAAATAGCCTATTGTTACCATAGACAACAATTGGATTGACGTACCTTTTTGAAACATGCGACAATTGTATTTAGATGTAAAAATAGTTTTTGATTGTAAATTTTTGTTTTTTGTTTTGTTTTTGATTGTTGAATTGGGGAAGAACTTGTCTTTTCTTTTTTTTTTCTTCATTAAAAAAAAAAAAATTAAATTTGTTAAAGCATTAACATTTTCTATTACAGATTGAAAGACATTGAAGATTTAAGGTGTAACACTATTCTCTAAGTTCAACCGCACTATTTTCATTTACACTCTGCCAAACGGAAGTGATGCTGTCATAGTTTGTTGGCTGATAAATCAAAATTGTGCAAAACAATGTTCACATAGAACAGCGAGTCTTCCCACCCCCTACCTCCCTTTTTTTTTTTTTTACTTTGATAAATTAACCACTAAAACCCACCCCGCCCCCTCTTTTCCCCCACACTCCAACCCCCCCCCACCCCTCTATTCCCCACACTCCAACCCCCATAAAACATAGTTTGTTGGCTTATAAATCAAAATTGTGCAAAACAATGTTCACATAGAACAGCGAGTCTTCCCACCCCCTACCTCCCTTTTTTTTTTTTTTTACTTTGATAAATTAACCACTAAAACCCACCCCGCCCCCTCTTTTCCCCCACACTCCAACCCCCCCCCACCCCTCTATTCCCCACACTCCAACCCCCATAAACACTTCTAAACTAACCTTTTAGGCAAATTTTAATCTAAGTAACGACTAGCGAACCAAGACCTCTTGAATGAATTCGAACGTAAATAACCAAATCAAACTGAGAATCTACCGCGCCGAAATAAAAATCAAAGATGTAATAGTGTTTTTTGAAAACATTTTTTTAACAGGTTTCATTTTGAGCAGGAGGAAAAAAAACATCTTTTTAAAAACTGAACTGTTTCACTCTAAAATTCAACATTCGCGCGCGCACACACACACACACACACGCACGCACGCACGCACGTACACACGCACGCACGCACGCACGCACACACACATACACATACACACACACAATAAAAAAATAAATAATAATCTTATAATCCGAGCGAGAATTCCTTAGTGATTGATGCCCGGTCAAATTCGGCATTATTCAAAAATATGATACGAGCAAGTCTTCTTTGAGAACCGCTTAGGAGAAACCGGCCCGTTAGTAAGAGTGACCATTTTAGACGTATGCACGCATCTTCCCTCACCCCTCCCCAACCCAACATACCCCCCCCCCAACCCCACCCCTGCCCCGTGTCCCACGTGAGCTAGTACTGATCCTCCCACAGACACACTGATCCCCGTGTGGAAACATCATGTAGTGATTGGCCCTCATCAATCTTCGATTCGCCTCGGTATCCAAGGATTAATTACCCCCCTTCTGATGGATGGCGGGCCCTGATCGTGGCGGCAGGCGGTTTGATGAAAGCCAAGCACGCGTGTGCATCCATCTTCATGAGCCCACTCACGGTTGTTGTGTATAACCCCCCTGTCGACGCGCAAACATTAGGTATGCAATGAGCCCTCGGTACCGCTCGGCAGGGGACTCACTCGGGGACTATTGGATTCGTCGGCTGACCCGGTACTCACTCCATAAACAAGCTTACGTCAAAGATTTTGAGTTGGGGGTTTTCCCGTTTCCGGTTTTAGTCGTATGAAGAAGATCGTTTAAGTATCCAATGTTCTTAGAACGACGACAAGACGAGGCTAAATATAGTAGCGATAAAAGAAACGTCTGATTCCCCTCCTCCCTTTTCTCTCTTAGAGCAGTGGTTCTCAACCTTCCAAATTCCACGAGCCTTTAATACAGTTCCTCATGTTGTGGTTGCTACCTCATAAATATGTGTTTTCCAAAGGTCTTAGGCGACCGCTGTGTAAGGGTCGTTCGACCCCCCCAAAAGAGATCGTGATCCACAGGTTTGAGAACCGCTGTCTTACTTTCTGCCAGAAGCAGTTTTATTAAGACATGTAACTCTAACAACAATAGTTAGTATTAATTTTTTTTTTACCCAAACGTCGTCCAAACTAAACCCCCTTAATGTGACAATGGCAACCCTCCACATATGGCTATGACAACCCTCCACATATGGCTATTACAACCCACGAGATATGGCTGTGACAACCCTCGACATATGGCTGTGAAAACCCTCGACATATGGCTGTGACAACCCTCGACATATGGCTATGACAACCCTCCACATATGGCTATGACAACCCTCGATCCATCAGTTTGGCTATCACAACCCTCGCCATATGGCTATGACAACCCTCCACATATGGCTGTGACAATCCTCCACATATGGCTGTGACAACCCTCCACATAGGGCTATGACAACCCTCGATCCATCAGTTTGGCTATCACAACCCTCCACATATGGCTATGACAACCGTCCACATATGGCTATGACAACCCTCCACATATGGCTGTGACAACCCTCGATCCATCAGTTTGGCTATGAGAAACACAGGAGTACCACCTCACCCCACACAAGCCGAGATAATCTGTCACTCTTTCACGACAGATAATTGATTGGAAAAACACGCGATGACAAAGATGATAATGCGAGACATTATCCACCTCCCGCCCCCACCCCCCAACCCCTCTCTCTTTACCCCCCTACCCGCCCATTTCGCTCTTGAAAAACAGCACTAACACCCACTTCCCCAGCACTAACACCCCCTCCCCCCTTCCCCCCCAACACTAACTGTTGTAGGAATGGCGGAAACGGTTTGGCGACACAATAATTGAATTACGCATTACAAAGGGAGCTAATCGAATTACGCTTCTGGAGCAAGGCAGCAAATTGTGCGCATGCGCGATGCTGTCATTAATCAGGCTTGACTTGTCCGTACAAAGCACGCTGCCTCTTGTTGTCTCCCCTTTTGCCTTTCATGTAATAGCCCATTATATCATCCCTACAAATTTACTCAGGGAAAAAGAAAAAAAAAAATTCTCCCTCTTACCAATTCATTCACCTCCCCCCGCCCCTCTAACCCAAACACACGAACCCTCACGCACGTTTAAAATCATCTTTTTTCCCCTCCCACTCTTCCCTGTTCAAATCCCGTTGTTAGCGCCACGCGTAACAAATTGACATTGAAGACCCTCGACATCGCTTCCATCTCTCAAGTTCATCATCATTGGGTAATAGAGTTACTGAGCGACGTCTACAAGTTAAAATTAGATATTGGGGACATGAAGTCAATGTGGAGGGAGGAGAAGGTCACAATTGGGGACGTCCCAATTAGCCGCCATGTCGTTTTGGCATGACTTTCGTTTTGTTTTGTTTCTGACAGTGAAAGCTATCGAGTTAGTCAGAGTTCAGGTGTTTGAGCAGACAGAATGTTGTCACATCGTCGGTAAAACGGAAAGATGTCAGATTCAATTTATTGATATCAATATCCATCAAGTAGGTCATTATTGATTTGTTGACAATTGGGACAGGATACGCAAACTCGTGATTAGAGTGCTGTTAATAGATTAGGGGACAGCTGAGTTGAATTACCAGGATCGGGGGACCGCTGGGTTGGTGAGAACCACTGGGTTTGTGAAGACCATTGGGTTTGTGAGAACCACTGGGTTTGTGAAGACCACTGGGTTTGTGAGGACCACTGGGTTTTTGAGAACCACTGGGTTTGGGAGAACCACTGCGGTGCAACGACCTCTGATACGAGAAGACCACAATGTATACAGTATAAGATGGCTGATATGACCAACTCAATAGATAACTGATATAAGCTATATCAAACGTACACTTGAAATACTCTATGCCAGAGCTCTGCAAGCGGTGTGCCGTTACAAACTGATGTGCCGTGAGATAATGCTAGGTTATAGAGGAAGGGTCTAAGTGTGCCGCGGAGATCTAGGCATGGTCTGGGTGTATCGGGGAAATCTGGGAAGTGTCTAGGTGTGCCGTGAAAATAATAAAAAAAAATGCCGACCAATTTAACCATTTTCGTTCTTTTTAACCGATGTTACAATGCAGCCAATCAATGTATTTAAAAAAAAATAATTATAACCACATTATGGATATCATCAAGAAAGCCCATATAGCCAATATAACCATAACAGACCTGCAATCTCGAAAGACTCTTTATTCGTTATCTGCTCCTAACCAACAATGGCCTAACTTACCCACGTGACCCTCCAGGGAAGCCATGGCGTCATGACCGCATAATTTTCTTATTTCGTGGCTTTATCGTCGATGTCGTAGACCGCCTCAATGACGTCAAGTGATCAGAAGGCGCAAATCTATCCACAATCTTTTTTCTTTTTTTAAAGTGGTTTTATTGTTATTCTATGAATGGCGATCTCCATATTAACACAGTCTTAATCTCATGACTCTACCAGAGGGGCTTAACAAGGTGGTCCATGGATCTCTTGGGAGTCCGTGGAAAGGAGTCAGGGGTTCCTGAACTGCATGACCTTTGTCATTTTTATTACATGCTTTAAATATTTTTTTATAAGACGTTTTTTCTAAGACAGGCAAAAAGGTCCATGGAAGAATCAAGATAAAGTACCCCTGGACCAATGTTCCCTTTAAGCTGCGCGGCCGCGCAAAATCTCACAGACGCCGTGCAGCAGTTTTGAGAACCGCGCAGCTAATTTCCACTTCAGTGTCTGTAGGCTGAACATTTTGCGCACAAAAAAAATTGATACTGTTAAAATTTGCACAGAACTTTATGATTTTATACACGAACCAACAAACCTTAGAGGGAACATTGCCCTGGACTATGACGACTCTCTGTGAATGGTTCAGGCCGTCACTCAGGCGAATACGGGGGGGGGGGGGGGTGCTCTCTATTGGCTTAAAAACACACGCCCCGCATCATGGGCTACTCATTCAATTTGCCCTGTGACCATTAAGTTTGAGGGGTTTAAACACTTGAGGCGTAACGGCTTATTTATTTATATCGTGAGCCCAATGGCGACCCACTGCACGCCCACACGTGTTCATTTTAACAAGAATACCAACGAGAATGTCGCACCTATGGGCCCATAGGGTTTTTCCTAGCTGTATATATATATATATATATATATAAAGAAAGAAATATCGTTTACTTTGTCTTCGATACGTCCCTGCCTTGGTTACAGGTTTTGATTGTGTGCCGTGGCGTAAAACGACATTTCGGAGTCGTAGCCGCTCTTGGCGATAATTGTATCAGCAGAAGTGTGACACAACTTGGCACTGATCTGTCAAAATTGCTTCGCTTTTTAAAAAAAAAATGGAAAATATGATCTGGTCATTTGTTGACTCATAAGTAACAGTTCACTCAGTCATTGAGTCCTTGTGCGCTGGCGATGACTTAAGGCAAACCTTTCTCTCTCCTGTCACCTGTCTGCATGGTCCACACATCTGCCCCCCCCCCCTCTCTCGCTCGCTCTCTCTCTCTCTCTCTCTCTCTCTCGCTCGCTCTCTCTCTCTCGCTCTATCTCTTGTTGTTGTTCTTCAACTGTGATGCGGACTGTGAGTTGCATTTTCCCGACTTCCAGTTTTAAATACGAACTTAGATAGTTCACGATTTTGGCAATTGCATATAGCATTAAGGCAAAGTATGGTGTTATTGTGATTAGGTATTTTTCAATTAATTTTTTGTTGATTGAATTACATTAAATTAATAGAAATAGCGCCCGAGCAATCAATTCGAATGACTTAGTTCAATCAATGCTATAGCCATTTGTGAAGGAAGTTTTAAATCACGAAAATCGTCTTTCTAATTCGAATGCAGTCATGAAAAACATTCCTTCACAAAAAACAAAAAAAAAACAAAAACAAAAGCTTTGGAATGGGGGGGGGGGGGCTGCAGCGACACAAAATGGACTAATAAATGACCTGCAATGGGTCAAACTGAGAAGCAAAGAGGCAGAGCTTCTGGTCATTAAATCATTGGAACGTTCAGTTTCGCACTGAGCAACGACGTGACTGTGAAGAGACTCCACGTGGACGAGATCGGTGTGTTTTGCTAAGCGTCGGATCGATACCGAAATCGCAACAGGCGAGTGGCTGGATCGACACCGCAAGCCATTGGGTTGGGTTTCGCTGGTCATCGCTATTAGTATCGATCGGCACCGCGTGAGGTCACCACTGTCAAATACCTTGTTTCCTGCTTGTTTCCTTTCACCCTTCTATACTTGTCACACTCCGAGAACTAGCGGGAGAAGAGGGATTGTTAGGGGGGGGGGGGTGGATACATGAGTGGGGAGTCATGATTGGGAGAAGGAGATGGGGTGTAACGATGAAGAGGGCGCCCGACCCGTTCCATCTCATGCCAAGTTCACCGAGAAAGAATACGAACTGACACTCGCCCGACCGGAAGTGATTCGTTGCGAGGCATTGATGGAATAACTCGGCGCGGCAGCTCGTCGTCTGCGCCCCACAAACGATTTGCTCGCGTCTTGGCGTGGGGTGGGGGGAGGAGAAGGAGACCACCAAAAAAAAAAAAGGCGTGGGTCACGCGAGGAGTCAGCCCGAGCTCATGTCGATGCTTGATCTTGGCCGAGTATTGAGGTGACAGCCATAATTGAGCACTATCAATTTCCTCGGGACAGCTCTGCCGGTCCCTGCTAATTAACACTTTGTGTTACGGCGTCTTGGAAGGGATAAATTGCCCAATGATTTAGGAAGCCAGACGCCTCCGTGGTCGATCTGGGAATGATTTAGTGGCTGAGACACCAGCTTCTTATCGCGCGGGTCAGGGGGGCGTGTGAGCCGTTGTTTATAGCTTATTGCCGGTGTGTTTGCCAGGGAGAATGTCTGGTGTGTCAGCCAGGGAGATTGTCTGGTGTGTCTGCCAGGGAGAATGTCTGGTGTGTCAGCCAGGGAGAATGTCTGGTGTGTCAGCAAGGGAGAATGTCTGGTGGGTCTGCCAGGGAGAATGTCTGGTGTGTCTGCCAGGGAGAATGTCTGGTGTGTCAGCCAGGGAGAATGTCTGGTGTGTCAGCAAGGGAGAATGTCTGGTGGGTCTGCCAGGGAGAATGTCTGGTGTGTCAGCAAGGGAGAATGTCTGGTGTGTCTGCCAGGAAGAATGTCTGGTGGGTCTGCCAGGGAGAATGTCTGGTGGGTCTGCCAGGGAGAATGTCTGGTGTGTCAGCAAGGGAGAATGTCTGGTGTGTCAGCAAGGGAGAATGTCTGGTGTGTCAGCCAGGGAAAATGTCTGGTGTGTCAGCCAGGGAGAATGTCTGGTGTTTCTGCCAGGGAGAATGTCTGGTGTGTTTGCCAGGGAGAATATCTGGTGTATTTCCCAGGAAGAATTTCTGGTGTGTTTGCCAGGGAGAATGTTTTGTGTGTTTGCCAGGGAGAAAGTCTGGTGTGTTTGCCAGGGAGATGTGTTCAAGGGAGAATGTCTGATGTGTTAGCCAGGAAGAATTTCTGGTGTGTTTGCCAGGGAGAATTTCTGGTGTGTCTGCCAGGGAGAATGTTTTGTGTGTTTGCCAGGGAGAATGTCTGGTGTGTCTGTCAGGGAGAATGTTTGCCGGGGAAAATAGACGCAAATGCTTCAAGTGTTGTCGCCTCAAATGTTCCCTTCGAAAGCTTGTTCCAGTCCCTGGTCTTTGGCAGGAAAGACCAGTTCCTATTCTGGTTCTCGCTGGTATGAGCCGGAATGGCCATCACAACACGAGAATAGTTCTGGCGCTGTTGGCACTGAGTTGTGTTGATAAAAAAACACGTTTAGTTTGTTGACAAGACTCAGCCGAAGCCCTAGGATATTTAAGATCAATTCATTTATGATTTTCTCTTGCTGATAGTTTAAGAATTTAATAAAATTACATAATTTATAGAACTTGAAATGGTAAAAATTTTGAAAATGGATACTTGGGTATTTATTTTTGGATACGGTGCTCATTACAATAATGTCTGATTTCTACTCTAGGGAAATACTTTACCTGTCTTGTGTTTAAATTGTAATAATTGTAAAATATTGTCTTGGCCGTTTATTTGGATCGATAAGGAATCTTATCTTATACTTCCAGTCATTATCATTCATTTCGATTTGTGAAAAACAATTTAATTTACCCTGTTGTTGAGTTAAAAAGGGGGGGGGGGGGGGGGGGGTGTTAAACAGAGCAAGATGAGACATGGCATTAGACCAGGGGTCCTTAATCTGTTAAACCGGATCGGATCAGTGTCCCTCAGAAATTGTCGGGGACCGGACAATAGTTTGAAATAAAATATGAACGAATTCTATGAACAATGCGCATCTCTCATTTAAAGAGATTTAAAAAAAAAAAGAATTTAAAATGTAAAAAACGATTGGAAATGAATAACAAATATATCACTTTTTAAAAACTCAACAGTATTTTAAGTTAAAAGTACGGGCCTGCTTTTTCTAACGAAACTATCAATTTTCAGTTCCGTATTTTTTGCTGATAGCTATGTACGCACTTTTACGGTGGCCAGGCGGGACCGAGTGAATACCCCCGGCGGGCCGGATGTGGCCCGCGGGCCGTAGTTTGAAAGAACCCCCCCCGGGCCCTAGACCTTGACCGTCACATTCAGCTGCTTCCAAATGTACCCATTCCTGGATTAAAAATTATTATATAGTAGCGTATGATGCTATGGTCAATGGATGCTGGTCTTTCATTTCATCTTAATCTCAGGAGTTACTTTTTTTAAATTAAAATTTATTTTGGCACAAAACAGGTAGGTTCTTCAAGTGTCCTTATATGAGACTAAACATGATCTCCTCTGACCCCCCGTGTATCCAATGTTTCAACAAAATGAGACTCCTGCTTATTTTTATGGCAGTTTGGATATTTCCAGACGAGAAACCCAGGCTGCTAGCTTAAATGATTGACCAGCAGGTCTAATGGGCATCGTCCAGCCATTAGTAGGGGAGTCCTGACCTGATCTATGTACACGGCCATACGCCACCCTCCCAATGGGCGGCAATGATAGATTTACACCAGGCAGGCCATCTTTGCGAGATTAACGTTGCGCACGGTCCCCCGAACCCCCCCACCCCCCACACACACCCACCTACCCCCCCACACACCATGAGAATGGCGCTCCCTTCGCAGGACCTCTGGTTTAACACGCCGTCTGGAATCCCATGGCCCCCACCTCTTTGATGCGGTTCGGATCAGGCCATTTTAATGGCTCTGATAGAGCCATCTATCAAGTCGGGGGGGCTCCCGACAGTTATTGCCGCTGCTGCCCCGCTTCCCCGGGTCTGCTCGGATGGGATCCCCGCGCAGATGGGCCCAGATAAAAGCGATGCAGCACAATACTTATGATTCGTGTTAGAGCGGCCCGCTGGAGGCTAATGGCCTGCATTTGTTTGAAATGAGCACTCCACGAGCATTCCATTTACAAAAGCGCACGAGGAAACGAACGAGTGGTTGGGGGGGCGGGGGGGGGAGGCGAAAACCAGAAGAGGAGGGTCGTTTAGTTTGTTAAATGTTTTTTTTCTTCTTTCTTTCCCTTCTTTTCTTTGTGTGCTACAACTTACAATATCATAATTTACCAAACTGCAGCGCCTGTTTCCAACACGGCTGCCTTTGAAGCCCCGCCGGTGAAGCGAGTTATGGCGGCAGTAAAAGCCGAGGTAAACGCACCCCGTGTGGAGGTTTGTATACGATGAAAGCAGTCATGTTATATGTTTGTAGCCTGTCAAACTGGCAATTATTCCTCGGTTTAAACCAAAAAAGAAAGGAAAATGGAAAAAAAACTAAGCCAGTCTTTGCCTTTGGTGTGTCTACGTCATCGCCTCTACCCAACAGCCAAATGGTTTCAGTGGTCCTCAGTTAAGGAAAAGAGGACCTGTGTTGCCATAGGCCAATAGATCCTTGTAAATATATATATATATTTTTTTAGATATTTGCCTTGAGTCGAAAATGTTAAATCTGACGCAGAATTTCGGCAGCGAGTATGATGCTATGGTAGAGCTACATAGAGTTATATCGAGTCATATAGATTTTTACAGGGTTAGTTATTTATAGAATATAGAGTTATATAGAGTTATTGAGTGAAATAGAGTTAGAGTTATATAGAGTTATATGGAGTTGTATATGGAGTTGTATAGAGTGATGACCCTCTTTCAGTGTAGTGTGAAAATTGACAAGGGAAAAAAGGGGGCTCTTCTTTGGGTTCAAAGCAAAAAGGAGAAAGGTGATGCTATAAAAGAGTAGAAGAGTTGAAATGAGAGTGCAGCTTTCTGTGCTAAAATAAACCTACCGAGAAAGGTGGCTTATTGGGACGAAATGAAACGGACATTATAACACATTATGTCCTCCACTACAGGTCCTCCATTCTAAGCCTACCACTTTAGGTCCTCCACTACAGGTCCTCCATGCTAAGCCTGCCACTTTAGGTCCTCCACTACAGGTCCTCCATTCTAAGCCCGTCACTTTAGGTCCTCCACTACAGGTCCTCCATTCTAAGCCTGCCACTTTAGGTCCTCCACTACAGGTCCTCCATTCTAAGAACGTCACTTTAGGTCCTCCACTACAGGTCCTCCATTGTAAGCCTGTCTTTTTAGGTCCTCCACTACAGGTCCTCCATTCTAAGCCTACCACTTTACCTCCACGAATATTAATATTTTCTCCAAAACGCCCCAACCGAAATTCTGACAACATAGCCCCACCATGACATAGGCCCACCATGACATAGGCCCACCATGACATAGGCCCACCATGACATAGGCCCACCATGACATAGGCCCACCATGACATAGGCCCACCATGACACATGCCTAACATAACATAGGCTCCCCATGACATAGGCCCACCATGACATATTCCCACCATGACATAGGCCTACCATGACATAGGCCCACCATGACATATGCCTACCATAAAATAGGCTCACCATGACATAGGCCCACCATGACATAGGCCACCATGACATATGCCTACCATAACATAGGCTCCTCATGACATAGGCCCACCATGAAATATGCCTACGCCTATCATAACATAGGCTCCCCATGACATAGGCCCATCATGACATAGGCCCACCAGGACATAGGCCCACCATGATATATGCCTACCATAACATAGGCTCCCCATGACAAAGGCCCACCATGACATAGGCCTACCATGACATAGGCCCACCATGACATAGGCCCACCATGACATAGGCCCACCATGACATATGCCTACCATGACATAGGCTCACCATGACATAGGCCCACCATGACATATGCCCACCATGACATAAGCGTACCATGACATAGGCCCCACATGACATAGGCCATTTTGCCCGCCCCCACATGGCCACTACTATAGGTTTCCTACTATAGCCCCGCCCCCCCCCCGTCGCCATACGTCCTCCATTATTCCCCCCCCCCCCACTGATATATGCCCACATTTATAGATTTCAGTTAATGAAATATTAATTAAAATATTAATTCACGTCTTTCAAACTGGAGGCTTGCATGCTTCACTGATCACGGATCTGGTCCATGCAACATAGTAAACAAGAGTTTACATCTTTTCGCACATAAAAAACAAAGAAAAATTGTTATTAAAAACATTAATTAACAAAACATTTAATTGTTTATGCCCTTGGATGCCCTCAGATGCCCTCAGATGCCCTCAGATGCCCTCAGACGCCTACAGGGACAGAAGTTGTAATAATACAAATATGAATAAATGTTCAAGACTTCCAATTACTTAAAGCTAGCATTCGATTTTTCAAAATATTCCAGTTACTGTTGTTGAATATCTATGTGTTCAAACAATTTATAAATAGCTACTAATGACGAAAACTTTATAGCACTTTAGTCGGTCAGAGGGCTTTATATGGGTCTTGTTTGAGACTCCCTCCAGCATTCGGTAACAGGACCACTGGAATGCCGAAAAAAGGGGGAGGGGGGGGGGCAAAATACAAGTCTAAGAACTCGCTAAATGCTCACTATATGCCACGGAGTTTGCAGTTTGTTTGTTTTTATTGCTGAGCTTAACGCGAGATGTTTTATTTAGTCTCACCTGTTGGGAAAGAACAGTGCAGTCGGTGTTTTCATAGGTAAGCATTTCTACCCATTACTCTATACCCTAGAACGAGCCATCTCCTTTGTATTCTGTTGGATTAGGAACTTAGATGTGCACTGTATAGAAAGTCAGAAGATCATCTATATATAATTATAAAGGGTAGCTTTTATCCGGATTTGATTTTAAATAATAACAATAAAAAATAGCAGTTGAACTGTATAGGGCCTTTTACGTCCTCACGGTCACGTTGTTCCAGATTCCATATGTACAAAATTAAAATGTATACACATACATTTATATTATGTCAATGTATATAAACATATTATGACAGATATATTCATTTATAAAATGTCTTGATATATACACAATTATATCATATCAAATATATTCATTTATATTATGTCAGATAAAAACAAATATATTATGTCCGATATAAACAAATATATTATGTCAGATATAAATATTTATATCATGTCAGATATAAATATTTATATTTTCAGATATATACACTTATATTATTTCAGATATATACATTCATATTATGTCAGATATATAAATTTAAAATATGTCAGATATATACAGAGTTATATCACGACAGATTATTAAAATTATATATAATACAAACATGTCAGATATATACATTTGTACCATGCTACGATTACCAGTTATGCCAGTTGTGGTACTTCATTTTAGCAGATTACAACATGCCAACAAGTTGAGAACCTCAGGCCTATTAGGGTATGTTATCTGAAATCCAACTAACAGATATGTGACAGCGCTCCGTGTATTGTCAGAGTACTGTCAAATAGTTTAAGAGAAGAACACCCAAAATAATGTTTAATGTGTGATGTCATTAGACATTTGCATATTTCAACCAACTTCTGCCGTCACGTCTCCAGAGTACTTAGAGCAGGGGTTATCAACCTGTGGGTCGCGACCCCTTTGGGGGTCGAACGAGCCTTTCACTGGGGTCGCCTAAGAACATCGGAAAACACATACACTCTACAGTTATGAAGTATCAACGAAAATAATTGTGTGGTTGGGGGTCGCCACAGCATGAGGAACTGTATTAAAGGGTCGCGGCACGAGGAAGGTTGATAACCACTGCTTTAGAGACTCAATGAAAACCGACTCCTCTGCTGTGACTGGTACCGACTCCTCTGCTGCCATTGCCACCGACTCCACTGCTGCAATTGGTAACGACTCCTCTGCTGCAATTGTTACCGACTCCTGCTGTAATTGGTACCAACTCCTCTTCTGTGACTGGTAACTACTCCTCTGCAGTGACTGGTACTGACTCCTCTGCTGCAGTTGGTACCGACTCCTCTGATGTGACTGGTACCGACTCCACTGCTGTGATTGATACTGACTCGGCTGCTGTGATTGGTAACGACTCCACTGCTTTGATTGATAACGACTCCACTGCTTTGATTGATACTGACTCCTCTGCTGTGACTGGTAACGACTCCACTGCTTTGGTTGGTACCGACTCCTCTGCTGTGACTAGTACCGATTCCTCTGCTGCGGTTTGTACCGACCTGTTGTCTACGAACCCTGGTCGCCTTCACCAAGATCTAATTCTAACTGAAACCAAATCTCACTTGTGCTTATGTGTATTTGTGTGTGTGTGTGTGTAGTCGAGGGCCTCAGAATTCGATCATAAACCAAGCTCATGTCGGCGTGTTATGCTCATCCATAACGCAGTCACCAGCCGGGCCCCCGTCATTAAACTCGACATCCGGCTCGTAAACTGTCCGTCCGGACGGTGGAAATATCCAATCCTCTGCTTTGTACTCACTGTTTATGGCCAATTGCTGTTTTCTTTTTGTGGCTCGGCGTGGATCTATACGGGACCGGGGTCAAAGGGCATGGTGTTTATAAGGGACGAGACGTCATAAGATGGCGAAATTTAACCTGTCGCCATCAAAGGAGTAGAAAATATTTTTGTTTTTTGGTTGGTTTTTTGTGTGTTGTTTTTTGGGTTAATCAATCTTTTCTAATGAACCTTGTTCTGAATTGATAATAAAATATTTAGTGTTAAAACAACAACAATCGAAAGTGTTATTTTAAAGATGGCAACTGCACTCTGAAGTGGTGTTATAGGGGACATTCATGGCGGCAAATGTACTCTGAAGTGTTGTTATAGGGGACATTCATGATGGCAACTGTACTCTGTAATTGTGTTATAGGGGACATTCATGATGGCAACTGTACTCTGTAGTGGTGTAATAGGGGCATTCATGTTAAAATATATTGTGATCATTTGTATATGGTACCAACACATCTCTGGTAAATCCATTTTAAATTGCAGATGTATTTGGTTGGTTTGATGAACAACTTATTCAAAGCTGAGGTCAAGACTGTAAGAAATCTTACTAAGAGTTTCTGCTTCAGAAGATAATGCCACGTCACTATTCAGCACCCTGCGGAAAGAGGTCAAGAAACCCTGATTTAAAACCGTTGTTAAGTTACCTTTAACCAGACATTGAAGTTGTATCTATAAGCCAATCCTGAGCATAAAGCAAACCTATTTCAGTGATTTAGAAGTTAGTTTCTGTCACTTGGTGCACAATCATGATCATACGTTCAAAAAGCAGCGGTGTTAATAGATCAAGTTAATCAATTTATTGCTGAATTGATTAAAGTTTTTTAAATTTTTTTTAAATTTGTTTCAAATAAAATAATAATAATAAAGTTCATTTCAAAAACACGCTTCATCCCCAAAGGCTCGAAGCGCGGTACAAAGTCAACAAAAAACAAATCTATAATTTACCACATTTAAAACAAACGCAACACTACAAAAACTAATTACAAGCATACAATGGCAAAGTCTTTCTAGCCATTTCAACCCTAAGCAACACAGCCATTATGCATTAACTGGAAAATAAGGTAGACAATCATCCNTTTTTACATTTTTTTTTTTTTCATTTTTTTTTTAGTTTGTTTGTTTTTATTTATTTTTTGTGGTTTGGGGGGGGATGTTAACACATGGAGAGGGGGTGTAAGGGACGGGCTTGGGGCGCCAAGGGGTCGGGGCCCCCCCCCCTCCCAAAAAAAAAAAAAAGGTTTGAGAACCACTGAATCAAACGCTTGTCATTACTAACTGAGCCGGTAAGTCATGCATACAAACGTATCAGACGGTTTAATGTAACGACGCTCTTAGGCCCAGACGACAAGGGATGAAAGAGCAGGGATTACGGCAGCAGAGGACTTAGCGGAGATTTCCACAAGTGACACTCGGCTGCACCAGAAAGCACGGTGCGTATGTAAAGAGCGCGACATGAGTCTTTTCCTATTTGTGTTTAGCGGGCTTAGCCGTGTTTGTTAATGTATCTGTGTGTGTGTGTGTGTGTGTGTGTGTGTGTGTGTGTGTGTGTGTGTGTGAATTATTTGTTGTTGCAGTTTTATAATTTATAGCTCTATTTGTTAGGCTTAGTGACAAACCCCAACGGGCACTCTACATCCAAATCCCGAGTTACAGTAGCACGCATGGCTGAGTGCAGCAATAGGACCATATAGGACGACGCTTGTTAGCTCGCCCCAGGCTGAATTATTGCGCGTCCAGCCACTAAGGAAATCTCCGTCAGGCTTAAATGGTGTAAGGGGGGGGGGGGAGACGGAAATGAGACTTTAAAACTTTTTTTTAAAACTAACAAACGGGTTGTGGGGTTGTTAATCAACCGAGTCCAGCCACTAAGGAAATCTCCGTCAGGCTTAAATGGTGTAAGGGGGGGGGGGGGAGACGGAAATGAGACATTTAAACTTTGTTTTAAAACTAACAAACTGGTTGTGGGGTTGTTAATCAACCGAGAATTTATGAGGGTTGAACTCGTGGTTGATGTATCCCTGTGTCTAAGTATGCATTTCGCGTGTCTATGTTTTTTGGCGCATCGCATGTTGATAAAAAGCTCAATAAACTTATGGGATAAAAGATTTAGAACTACTGTAACTATTGTACAACTAATGTACAACTAATGTACACATACTTAACAACTACTGTACAACTAATGTATACCTACTTAACAGCTACTGTACAACTAATGTACAACTACTGTACACATAATTAAGAACTAATATACAGCTACTGTACACATCTTTAACACCAGCTGTACAACTACTGTACACATACTTAACAACTAATGTGCAACTAATGTACATCTCTTTGAATGAAAAGAAAATTACTATTTTCAGGAGATTTTAATAGTTTTTTTACAGACTAGATTTTTTGGGTGTATGGGACGGGGGAAGGTGGGACAAGGATGAAGGCATTTTGAGCTGGGAACGGGGGAAGGTGGGACAAGGATGAAGGCATTTTGAGCTGGGGACGGGGGAAGGTGGGACAAGGATGAAGGCATTTTGAGCTGGGGGCGGGGGAAGGTGGGACAAGGATGAAGGCATTTTGAACTGGGGGCGGGGGAAGGTGGGACAAGGATGAAGGCATTTTGAGCTGGAGTCGTGGCAAGGCTCCTGTCTTTAGGTACATATTCATATTATAAAGGAGCCTCGTAATGCGGATTTCTTAGACGCCATTATTCAGACCGTTATTTTTTTAAAAAAATAATAACATATAAGACATACATAATCATCTGTGAGGCGTCACATCCAGGAGTTGGATTCGCAGACGTCATTAAACTATTGGAGTCAGCAGTTTTTGTTAATACGTCATCACTAAATAACATTCCCTAGAAATCCCCACTGCCATCCATCAATACTCTCAAAATCCCAACCACTGTGGATCTATGACGATTCACCACCGCCATGTTGCCGACGTCACTGCACCGCTGCCGGAAGTTTCGCCACCGCCATGTTGCCGACGTCACTGCACCGCTGCCGGAAGTTTCGCCACCGCCATGTTGCCGACGTCACTGCACCGCTGCCGGAAGTTTCACCACCGCCATGTTGCCGACGTCACTGCGCCGCTGCCGGAAGTTTCGCCGACGAAGGCTTTCTCACACACGTTGATAAAACAATTATTTAATTTTTTTTTTTAAAAATAATTTAAACACACAGGTGTTCATAAATTGTTACATTCTCAACACTATTTATCAATGCCAACATTCAACTTTGTTTGTGTGGGGGGTTTTGTAATTAGATTGTTTGTTAGTTCGACATAATCGCCCAAGTGAATACAATGACATGGACTAAACGTTTTATTTTTGGAGTTGATATTTTCAACACTTTAAAAGCGGGTGCTCAACAAACCCCCCACCCCCCCACCAACAAACCCCCCACCCCCACCAACAAACCCCCCACCCC
>CAXITT010000546.1:119872-131015 GCA_964033795.1 Lymnaea stagnalis
AAAAAAAGGAAAGAAAAGAAGAAAGAAAAAAGGGAAAAGGAAAAAAAAAAAAAAAAAAGGAAAGGAAAGGAAACAAGGACAAGAAAGAAGGAAAGGTAAAAGGAAAAGGAAGTGCAGGAAGACAGACACGGAGAAAAAAAAGAAAAAAGAAAGAATAGCAAAGTAGAGGAAGTAAAAGTGAAATGTAAAAATTGAGATAGAAACAAACAAACAAAACAAAAAGGAAAGCTATGGAAAAAGAAAGCTACACGAATAAAGAAAGTAAATAGAAAGAATTTTTTTTTTTAAAAACATAACATGTAAAGAAAGATATTGTTTGATGTATGGCAATTCTATTCTGAATCGGTCATAATCTAAAATGCACGTTCTTTCATTAACTCCACCCACGCCCCCCCCCCCCCCCCGCATCTTTTAACCACTTCTCTCCACCACACTACCCACCGAAAAACTCAACACACCCCATTTCCCTCAAAACCTTTTATCTACCTTTCAAACCTACTCAGCATCAAAAACCCAGTACCCACATCGGCCCTCCCAAGAATTTTGTGAAATCTCGCGAGAGTTCCATACCAACACCCCCCACCTTTTCCCCACTCTCCCTCTCCGTGTCAGCACTAACCGGAACTGACGTTAACAGGCAAGGACAACAAAGCGACGTCGCCGCGCAAGAGGCAGTCGTGTCGTCGCTGTCAATTCCCTTCCCCTCCTGTTGTTGCTAGTAGTGGCGGCTAACACAACATGACGAGCCCCCAAATGGTTATTGATCTGACAGCAATAATAGATTAGCTCGACCTGCTGAACAGACGATGACTTATCTTGGCTGTTTTTAGAGGGGGAGGGAGGGGGCGCTCGTCTGTGCTTCAGACATATTCAGGACTTCACCACGCCACGAGACGCCCCCGAGGGCAGCTGGAATGCCAAAGCCGAGGGCTCTTGTTGAGTGTTTCTTTTGTCCCAGCCTGAAGGAGCCGTTACGTCGAGGGCTATAACCCAAATCAATTTGACACGTCTTATTTTTTTTTTTATTGTTGTTCCCATAGCGTACTCTAGTGCCTTTGTACACTATAATTTTGTACGCGAGGGAATGCCGTACACTTCATCTGTGTACCTTAGAGTGATTGATGTACAGCGCATTAAAATATGTTTTTCTTCTGGCACACACCTACCAACGTTTTAAGACAACAGGATGGTCATATGTAGAAATATGTGATATGTAAGAAATGTTTGATGTCTCTGATCCAACGAATGAGATATTTTGTCAAAACAAACAAAATATTATAAAAAAAACTCTTTTCTTTCCATTTCCTTCTTATATGTATATGGGGGGAAAAAATCTGTAAAATTGTTAAATGTAAAATTAAACGTGAAAATAAAGTTAAACGCTACGTTAACGCAAAGGGCGGCAATGGAAGTCGATGAGAGAAATTTGATCAATGGAAGTGTGGTCGAACATAAGTTTGGTACAAAATTATTATCAGTTCACAGGATCAAATTTCTTTTTGAACGCATTGTTTTGTTTTACTATACAGTATAGTGCGTTCAAAACGATTTAATCGTGTGAACTGAAGAAAAAAAAATTCGAAAAAAATTCCATTCGACCAAACTTCCGTTCGATCAAATTTCTGTTCGATAAAACTTCCGTCAATCAATTTTCCGTCAACGAAATTTCGTTCAAACAAATATCCGGTAACTTTTTAAATTTGGTTGAAAAAATGTTAGAGCCATTTCATAGCGTTAAGCAGGAATGTGAAATTATTTGACCAGATATTGGTGAATATTATGAATTCTAAACCCATCGGTTTTTTCAACATATATTTTCAAGTGCATTTGCACTAAGTGTGGTCTATCTCTGTGAACTTAGGATATATATTTGTGTAATGATATATATGATTGTCTACCATATTTTCCAGTTAATGCCTATTGGCTGTGTTGCTTAGGGTTGAAATGGGTAGAATGACTTTGACATTGTATGCTTGTAATTAGTTTTTGTAGTGTTGCGTTTGTTTTAAATGTGGTAAATTATGGTACTTTGTACCGCGCTTTGAGCCTTTGGGGATGAAGCGTGTTTTTGAAATAAACTTTATTATTATTATTATAATACACGCACAAACCAAACGTGCGCAGTAGTAAACATTCCCTGAAGAGATGTGTGAAAACGGTCCGATCTGGATAAAGGCTTATATGTAAAATGCGTACGCCAAAATATAACTTAACTTAAGCCATTTGAACATAACTATTTTGTGTTCTCTTTACCCGCTATACCTTTTATTATTATTATTATTATTATTATTTTAACTGTAGCTTTTGGGATATTGAGACTATGACCAAACTCCACAGTACCTACCATCTGTAGGTCAGGAGGAATGACCATGTCAAATTGGGTAGTGATCCATTGTTTGGTTTTCTTGTGATTAATCGACCTATCAACAAGTAGATATTGACGGAATCAGCTTTATATATAGTAGATCATTCCGGTGAGCTCATCCCTTTATAAATATTTTTTGTTTCGAGTATAAAAAATGCACACTTGTGGGCGTGTAGCGGGAAAGCCCGGTAATAGGAAAACACCAATTAGCACTTCATTTAATGTAGTTCTGATTGATAAAGACACAATTCGCACGCCCTTGAACCTTCGAATGTGCCAATGCCAATGTCATAGAAAGCGATGGAAACCGGATGTAGTGCGCAAGTCATTCATGTTTTGTGAATAGGTCACGTAATTGTAGATTATTTTCAGTCACGTATTGTACATCATTTTCAGTCACGTATTGTACATCATTTTCAGTCACGTATTTTACGTCATTTTCAGTCACGTATTGTACATCATTTTCAGTCACGTATTGTACATCATTTTCAGTCACGTATTTTACGTCATTTTCAGTCACGTATTGTACATCATTTTCAGTCATGCATTAAATAACCTTTTAATCACCGCGTTGAATGCAATTTTCAGTGATATATCGAATATGATATCCAGTAATGGATTGCATGTCACCTCAAGTTACGTGTTGAAAAACCTGTCCACGAGTCACCTACTTGTCATGCATTGGTTTAACGCAGCCAAAAGTGCCCATGGATATTGACCCTTTGGAGGCGAGGGGAGGGGAGGGGGGGTGGGCGCAAGCCTGACAGTATAAAAGCAATACGTATTACTGTTCGCAACCCACCGGAAGCTTACATTCTCTCACCAAAGGCTCAAGTCTTATCCGCCCTCGAAACCAATTTTATGGCGCCCTCAGCCTGTGGACGTAACCTTGATCTTTTTAAACTAAGTGACTGTGCGTGTCGTTTAAACTTGAGCTAAATACACACTTGATCCGAGATCTTAACACAATGCCCTTTTGTAACAGATCAACTATTTCCGATCATACTAAAGGGGGGGGGCGCGGGTTGAGGTTTATAAAGTTGAATGGAATTTTGATTATTCATTATTTCATTATTTTGTTCAACAAAATATTTTGTCATGGTGAATGTGAATGGGCAATATAACTGTGTGATTGGGCAATACCACTGTGTGAATAAGCAATAGCACTGTGTGAATGGGCAATACGACTGTGTGAATGGGCAATACAACTGAATGAATGGGCAATACAACTGTGTGAATGGGCAATACCACTGTGTGAATGAGAAACGAAATACCACTGAGGGAATGGAAACTATTACTGTGTGAGTCATTCCTGGGGCTGGTGTATGAGAACTACATGATCTATGGCGATGGGCCAGCCAGCGTGTTGATATCACGTTCACCGACTGTGGGTTGATGATGGTCCATACATCACAAGGGCAGACAATCAACAGTGATTGACCTGTCAAGCAGCTCGTGCCATGTAATGTGTTGTACACGTCATATCCGGTGACTGATTTGTGAAGCTTAAGGGTTGTTTTTTTTTCTTTCTGAAAGTGAGCTTAGAAAGTCCCAACGATATCACCCCCCCCCCAATACACACATACACACACATTTTGAACGGTCCTCCTCCCATAAGCCCCCCCCCACCACACACACACACTTTTTGACCGATCCTCCTCACACTCCCCTCACATGTAATGTGAAGCTTAAGGGTTTTTTTTTTTTCTTTCTGAAAGTGAGCTTAGAAAGCCCCAACGATATCACCCCCCCCCCCAATACACACATACACACACATTTTGAACGGTCCTCCTCCCATAAGCCCCCCCCCACCACACACACACACTTTTTGACCGATCCTCCTCACACTCCCCTCACATGTAATGATTTCTATACAAGGAATATCCCATAAGAAAGTAGGTCCCCCATAGCTGGAATAGTCCCGCAAATTTGGAATATATCCAAAACAAGGAATGTCCCCCTTAACATTGAATAAACTACTTATATAGAAAGTTAGAAAGTTCCCCTTAACACGTTCATAGAAAGTAAAAAGTCACCCCCCCCTTTTTTTTTTTCCCAAATCACTAGTATCGAAAAATGTTGAATATTTTTTGTAGTATATTGATTTTTTCTTTAAAAATCAATCAAGTTGAATCCAACCCATATGTCATATCAGAATGAGGTGTCATAATCGTTATATAAGACTCTTATCTACCCCCCCCTCCCCCCCCCCCCCCCCCTTCCCCCCCCCCCCCACACATTTCCGTGACGTCAGGTATTGATATGACCGGGTAGCACGTTCACCTGAGATCGATTTCATCAAAGTTAATCTCTTGTGCCAAAGTGATTCCTTCCATTTTTTTTTCTTCGTGAAAAAACGGAAAACAAAATGTGTTACTCTATCAGTGGCCTTCTCAATCACAACAATTTATAACCGTTTCAGTTTCTACCATGACCATCAGACAGAATTGAATATGACCCTTTTCTTAGTTCATCGTGTAACCAAGACAGTAGGAGAGTAGGGTAGGAGAGTAGGGTAGGAGAGTAGGAAAGTAGGAGAGTATGGTAGGAAAGTAGGAGAGTAGGGAAGGAGAGTAGGAGCGTAGGGTATGAGAGTAGGAGAGTAGGGTAGGAGAGTAGGAAAGTAGTAAAGTAGGAGATTAGGGTAGGAGAGTAGGGTGATAGAGTAGGAGAGTAGGGTAGGAGAGTAGGAGAATAGGGTAGGAGAGTATGGCAGGAGTGTAGTGTAGGAGAGTAGGGTAGGAGAGTAGAAGAGTAGTGTAGGAGAGTAGAAGAGAAGGATAGGAGAGTAGAAGGGTAGGGTATAGGAGAGTAGGAAAGTAGGAGAGTAGGGTAGGAGAGTAGGGTTGGAGAGTACGAGAGTAGGGTAGGAGAGTAGGAGAGAGTCTGGAGAATTATGTTAGTTCTTATTACGGTTTAAAAAGGAAATAAAAGAATGTGAATACGCCTAGCTGAGCGTTTCCTATATGTCACCTGACATAGACAGACACCCGTTCTGTTGTGACATGCGTGTTAAGACGTTAGCTCCCCTTGAACGTGTCACGTGTCTAATCCCCCGGCCACAAGTGGTTGTCATCCAAGCTAGAGTGGAAATCATCTGGCTATCAAGTGGAGATAATTCCAAGTCAAGTGACAACATCAATGTCGCCCGATGTCGAAAAAGGGGGTGGGGGGTGTTTAGGTAATGTTGGAGTATTGCAATATATATGCAATGACGTCATCCGGTGGTACAAGTTATCCGGTAAACAAATAATCCATTTAAAATGTCTTGTATTATCCCACCCAACCACAAGTGATCTGGTGTGATTTCATGGTTGGTTATGACATAAATTGCAATGTAACATATATACCCTTGATGTATTAAGAAAACTGCTCCACTCTTGTGTTGACTTCAGAGCTTTAATAGATTAAAATCAATTGTAATGTATTGCATTTTTATACATTTTAAGGGTAATACAAATTATTGACAAGGTTATTTCTTTAAGAAAGGTGTTTCCTTTAGGTTGCTGTATACTTAAAACAAACATTTTTTTGCATACTGCATACCCTCGATCCCAGCAGTTACATTTCAGCATACTCCCAGAGGTTACATTTCAGCATACTCCCAGAGGTTACATGTCAGCATACTGCCAGAGGTTACATGTCAGCATACTCCCAGAGGTTACATGTCAGCATACTCCCAGAGGTTATACGTCAGCATACTCCTAGAGATTACATGTCAGCATACCCCGAGAGGTTACATGTCACCATACTCCCAGAGGTTATATGTCACCATACTCCCAGAGGTTATACGTCAGCATACCCCCAGAGTTGACATGTCAGCATTCTCCCAGAGGTTGCATGTCAGCATACTCCCAGAGGTTATACGTCAGCATACTCCTAACGATTACATGTCAGCATACTCCCAGAGGTTATACGTCAGCATACTCCCAGAGGTTACATGTCAGCATACTCCCCCAGGTTGCATGTCAACAGTTAGTTACTTATTTTATCCGGTTAGGTAGATCAATGCTTCACCAAACATTGAAATTATGAATATGAACCGAAGCTACATGACTACGTGCTGTATGATTGATTTCGAGCTGGCTGTCATTTCTTTGAATTATCGAATCTTTCCTTATTTCAAACCATATTAGTTAGATACGAGGAAACAAGCTAACACAAGCAAACACAAGCTAACGGTCATAAAAGTCTTTGACTTCATTGTGGTGTTGGTAACGAATTTTTCGATACTGTGCAGAGTCCATGATTCCATGACTCTGACAAGGTTCTTGGTAATATCTCAAGCAGTAGTTTCGAATATTTAATGGGTGTTCAAGACTTTCGTGACGCCATATAGCGATGGATTAAAGTTGCTTTTTTGTTTAAATTGGTGTTTGTGTGTGTTTGTTGATTTTGTAGTTTGTTATGTTGAGTTTGTAGTTTGCTATGTTGAGTTTGTAGTTTGCTATGTTGAGTTTGTAGTTTGCTATGTTGAGTTTGTAGTTTGTTATGTTGAGTTTGTAGTTTGTTATGTTGAGTTTATAGTTTGTCATGTTCAGCTTTATTTTCAGTTTGTAGTTTTTCATGTTGAGCTTTTAGTTTGTGATGATGAGTTTGTAGTTTGTCATGTTGCTTTCATGTTGAGTTTGTAGTTTTTCATGTTGAGCTTGTAGTTTTTCATGTTGAGCTTGTAGTTTTTCATGTTGAGTTTGTAGTTTGTCCTGTTGAGCTTGTAGTTTGTCCTGTTGCTTTCATGTTGAGTTTGTAGTTTTTCATGTTGAGCTTGTAGTTTTTCATGTTGAGCTTGTAGTTTTTCATGTTGAGCTTGTAGTTTGTCCTGTTGAGCTTGTAGTTTGTCCTGTTGAGCTTGTAGTTTGTCCTGTTGCTTTCATGTTGAGCTTGTAGTTTTTCATGTTGAGCTTGTAGTTTTTCATGTTGAGCTTGTAGTTTGTCCTGTTGAGCTTGTAGTTTGTCCTGTTGCTTTCATGTTGAGCTTGTAGTTTTTCATGTTGAGCTTGTAGTTTGTCCTGTTGAGCTTGTAGTTTGTCCTGTTGAGCTTGTAGTTTGTCCTGTTGCTTTCATGTTGAGCTTGTAGTTTTTCATGTTGAGCTTGTAGTTTGTCCTGTTGAGCTTGTAGTTTGTCCTGTTGCTTTCATGTTGAGCTTGTAGTTTTTCATGTTGAGCTTGTAGTTTCTCATGTTGAGCTTGTAGTTTGTCATTTGAGCTTCATGTTGAGCTTGTAGTTTGTCATGTTGAGCTTTTATTTTTGTCATGTTGAGTTTGTAGTTTGTCATGTTGAACGTGTAGTTTGTAATGTTGAGCTTGTAGTTTGTAATGTTGAGCTTGTAGTTTGTAATGTTGCGTTTGTAGTTTGTAATGTAATGTTGAACTTGTAGTTTGTCATGTTGCTCTCATGATTCGTTTGTAGTTTGGCATGTTGAGTTTGTAGTTTGTCATGCTGAACGTGTAGTTTATCATGTTGAGCTTGTAGTTTGTAATGTTGAGCTTGTAGTTTGTAATGTTGTGTTTGTAGTTTGTAATGTAATGTTGAACTTGTAGTTTGTCATGTTGAGGTTGTAGTTTTTCATGATGAAAATGTATTTTTTTTATGTTGAGCTTGTAGTTTGTCATGTTGAGTTTGTAGTTTGTCATGATAATCTTGTAGTGTATCACTTATTATTTTCAAGGTGAACAACTCTTTATCCCATCAAAGGTAAGCCGCTCTTTAACTTGTCCGGGGTAGGCAAATGTATAACCTACAGCTAGCCTTCCGCTCCTGAATGTCTGGAACACCTCACAGGTAGGCCAGTGTTGGTTATGACGATGATTTAGTCAAGGAAAGGTAAGCAACCGTGTTGCGCCCATCTTTCAAACCAGTAAACACTACGGGGGCCCTGTCCCCCCCCTCCCCTCTGTCCTTTTATGTTGCTCGGTGTTTATACACAGTCAAGTCATAATGTTTGGTGGAGGTTGGCGCTGAAAACGTCAGAGAGATCTTATCACATGTCCACACCCACTGCCCGTCCTCGGCATACAACACGCCCAAAACCACCACCCACACGGACTACTACCCACAAGGACCACCACCCACAAGGACAACCACTCACAAGGACCCCACCACCCACATGGACCACCATCTACAATGACCACCACCCACAAGGACAACAACCCACAAGGACCCCACCACCCACATGGACCACCACCAATATGGACCAACACCAACAAGGACCACCACCCACGAGGACCACCACCCACAAGGACCCCACCACCCACAAGGACCACCACCAATATGGACCACCAGCCACAAGGACGGCAAAAGATTAATCAAGCATTCGACGGGGGGGGGAGGGGGGGGGGGGAGGGAGCAGCGAATGAGCGCATCACGGTGCGCAATGAGAGCAGGGCGGACAAGATCCACACGGGAATTGTTATTATCATTATAGATTCTACTCTTCTTTGGGTTTAATGACTGAGGGAATGATTGGAAAAGAAAGATTAGAGCCACATAAAATTTATAGACGTGCCCACTAAGTGGTATAAACAAGTTCCCACTAAATTGTATAAACAAGTGCCCACTAAGTGGTATAAACAAGTGCCCACTAAATTGTATACACAAGTGCCCACTAAGTGGTATAAACAATTGCCCTCGCGTGTCTAGAAACAAAACATCAGTTATGTTTATCCAGGCTGTTTTCGTATTATAATTTACCCCCCTTCCCCCCTCCCCAAACTGTAGTTCAGGAAAGTTTAATGCCCACAAATTCGTTATACCAAACAAGAGACGGGCAAGTCGGGCTGAAAGGGGGAGGGGTGCTGATTTGTCATACACAGGTATGTAGCAGAATGCTAATAGGCACTTATCTCCTATTGACACCTTTTTTCTAGTTGTCATAGGTGGGATCTGTGAGGACACTTGCCCTCCATCGCTACTTCCCAGCCCCGACCCCGCAGTGATGTCTTCAGCCCCCCCCCCCCTCAACACCTCGTACCAACACCCCAAACCTCGTGAACGCACTTGCTCTCTGTTACATCCACTCCATTGACAGGCCAAGGGGGAATAAATCCATTGTCTCAAATCACAAAGAGTACGTCCCCTCTTTTCGATTAGCCACCAGAACATCCACGAGCGATCGCGCAACATGGTCAGCTTTTCACGTGGTGAATATCCGGTCAGCTTTTCACGAGGTGATTATCCGGTCAGCTTTTCACGTGGTGATTATCCAGCATGAAATATCAAAACGAGGCGTGTGGAAGCTGGAGTTTAAGGACAGGACAAGAAGATTAGAACATTTCGGCATAAAGCCTTCTTCAGCGCACAGAACAAATGAAAATATCACAAGGAACAGAGTACAGTAAACAATTCAAGAAATATCAATTGTTGTTGCCGGAAGGAGCACTTTCAATAGATGCTTCATCAAACTAACAAAGGGGAGCTTAACCCCTTTGAGATAATCGTTGTGGAACCTTGTTGTCTCCTTTGTCATTAATGTTGTTTATCCCGTTAGAAGTAGTGAAATCGGGAGAAAGGTGGATTAGATCTATTCCTTTATGTCAGACCTGCACAACATACGGCCCGCGGGCCTCATGTCGCCCTCCAGCACCAACTTTGCGGCCCGCGAAGTAACGAAATATTCTTTACTAGTTACAGCCCGCTAAACATTGGCGACAGCAATGCTTGAACTTCTCATCTAGTAAAGTTACGTGACAAAACATGAACTCAAGTAACGCACATTTAAGAATCCCAATATTTGCTACACCCCTTCCCCCATGATACGTCACTGCACACTTTTTATTTCACGCCCATGAACTATATTAATATTCTCACGTCCCAACCACTTTTAAACTGAATATTTTTTTACCCAATACTTAAATTGAGACAATTTCATTTCCGAAAAGAAAATATTACGCACCAAACGCAATTGCGTTATTTAAAAAAAAAAAATATATCATATATAGTGTAGTTATCGGGAATTATATTTTGCGCGCTAGTGAACTCATTCTTGAACCACACTCTGGCGTATCTATAAATAGCCTGCGTAGTGTTTGAACCGTGTTGGTGTTTGACCTTTGCTGGCGAATTATATCGAGAGATTCTAATTATTTTCTTTATAGCTTTCCCCCCCCCTGTCCTATTTTCTTTTGGCCGGCACAAATGTTTCATAAAGTGTTTCTGTCCGCATCACACTTTGAGTTGTGCGGGCCTGCTTTATGGCATTCCATGGTTACATTTTAAACATCCCAGAATGCCTTACTAAAGTATGAGAGTGGAGGATGAGGAATTTATCTACTCAATGCGTCCCCCCTCTCCCACGCACACACACCACGTAGCGCCACGCTCAAGAACTTAGACATCCAAATGATGACCCCCCCCCCTGCCCCCTTCCATAACTCGCTTTCCCTTAAAGATCTTGACGAGGGACGAAATGGCCCCTTTCCCTCCCCCACCCCCCCACAACCCATCAACTCCTTTTCAAACACCTTCTCGTCTCTTTGTGCGCCTGGAGAGGGAGCTGCACTTGATTTGTGTCGGGGTTTTGTCCCAGCTCTGATCTGATGTGACAGGGAGCCGGGGGGAACTCCATCACTTTCAGGAACACACGTCACAGAACCCGGGGGCTGTGACGTGGTACACGAAACAGACGGCGCGGAATGGCCCCCGCGTCCCCCGATTCCTCGAAATTATAACGTCACGACATGGTCAGCGCTCGGGCTGTGATCGGGTTCGACGGGGGGTTCTCGGGATCAGCAGATGGCTGTCAGAATTTCCGAGGCATGCCCCCCCCCCCCCCCCCCCCC
>CAXITT010000546.1:138077-154511 GCA_964033795.1 Lymnaea stagnalis
CACACACAAAAATATCCACACCAACACCACACACAAAAATATCCACACCAACACCACACACAAAAATATCCACACCAACACCACACACAAAAATATCCACACCAACACCACACACAAAAATATCCACACCAACACCACACACAAAAATATCCACACCAACACCACACACAAAAATATCCACACCAACACCACACACAAAAATATCCACACCAACACCACACACAAAAATATCCACACCAACACCACACACAAAAATATCCACACCAACACCACACACAAAAATATCCACACCAACACCACACACAAAAATATCCACACCAACACCACACACAAAAATATCCACACCAACACCACACACAAAAATATCCACACCAACACCACACACAAAAATATCCACACCAACACCACACACAAAAATATCCACACCAACACCACACACAAAAATATCCACACCAACACCACACACAAAAATATCCACACCAACACCACACACAAAAATATCCACACCAACACCACACACAAAAATATCCACACCAACACCACACACAAAAATATCCACACCAACACCACACACAAAAATATCCACACCAACACCACACACAAAAATATCCACACCAACACCACACACAAAAATATCCACACCAACACCACACACAAAAATATCCACACCAACACCACACACAAAAATATCCACACCAACACCACACACAAAAATATCCACACCAACACCACACACAAAAATATCCACAACAACACCACACTTAAAAAAAATGTCCACACCAACAGCACACACAAAAATATCCACACCAACACCACACACAAAACTCACACATAATTACGCGAACATGATTTCTTAAAACAAGACGATCGTTATGGAAGTGTGAGTGTGAGATGGTGTCATACTGCTGAGATGGTGTCATACTGCTGAGATGTGTCATACTGCTGAGATGGTGTCATACTGCTGAGATGGTGTCATACTGCTGAAATGGTGTCATACTGCCGAGATGGTGTCATACTGCTGAGATGGTGCCATACTGCTGAGATGGTGTCATACTGCTGAGATGGTGTCATACTGCTGAGATGTGTCATACTGCTGAGATGGTGTCATACTGCTGAGATGGTGTCATACTGCTGAGATGGTGTCATACTGCTGAGATGGTGTCATACGGCTGAGATTGTGTCATATTGCTGAGATGGTGTCATACTGCTGAGATGGTGTCATACTGCTGAGATGTGTCATATTGCTGAGATGGTGTCATATTGATGAGATGGTATCATACTGCTGAGATGTGTCATATTGCTGAGATGGTGTCATATTGCTGAGATGGTGTCATATGGGTGAGATGGTGTCATATTGCTTACTCACTTTGTCATTGTCAGTTTTAAATAAACCAACACAAGACGCAAGTAGAAGTAATAAATTTTAAAAAACACCTTTGTAAAGTTTGGTCACACAAGAAATGTTTATGTGACTGTCCACCAATTGCCACACTGACGTACAACCAACTACCCATTACGTGTTTTAGCCAAATGTAGAATGTCAAATGTATAAATACAGAGGTCCCTCGTATATCGCGGTCAGTCAGTTGCGGACTCCACCGCGACAAGTGAATTTCCGCGAAGTAGGTTTCTTCGTTTTATCAATCGAATATGTTCGTAGTTAGAGAAAAGAAAACCTGTCCACGGCCTTCTAAACACGGCTTTTAACATGATGAGACCCTCTGGGGGTTGCTCGAACGCATAACCCTACAGTCCACAAGTACAGTCGTTTTAATAGTAATTCATGGGTGTATAAATGCCTCAGACAACCGACCGCGCGCTTTATCGTTTTCACCATCAGTATCAACTTTTTAATGAATGCATGCTTATATATATATATAGATTTGAAGGGGGGGGGGGAAACGTAATGGAGTTAAGCCGCGAAAATCGAAGCGCGAAGTGGCGACGGACGACTGCTACAGAAACGTGATTGCGTATAGCGAGGAAATAAAACATTAACGAATAATGAAGTTTGTCTGCTAGCCATGTCACAAATTCTTTCAGGTGCAGGATGGTCTACGAACGCCAGGTATGAGAGATTTAAGCCAGGTGGGGTATGCGTGTGGGAAAATGATATCCAAGTGGCATGTTCGGGCGGGATATTGTGGTTGGTCTAATCAGACCATTTGGGATATTCTAGCGTGAGTCTAAACACGCCATTTTGGATATTCTAGCATGGGTCTAATCAGACCATTTGGGATATTCTAGCATGGGTCTAATCACACCATTTTGGGATATTCTAGCATGGGTCTAATCAGACCATTTGGGATATTCTAGCATGGGTCTAATCAGACCATTTGGGATATTCTAGCATGGGTCTAATCACACCATTTGGGATAGTCTAGCTTGGGTCTAGTCACACCATTTGGGATATTCTAGCATGGGTCTAATCACGCCAAGCGGGACGCCATTTTTGGCCGAATCACATTCGGAAAATCTGGCGGCATATTCTCTCTCTTTCTGGATATGTATCCCATATTTTAATATGACCCACCTGTAAGCAGGGGCGCAGGAAGGGTGTTGAGGTGGGGCGACCAGACCCGGATGGCACTAATCGTAGCTACCCCACCGGCCTGTAGTTCTATTTTGGTGTTCATTCAGTTATTCACTTATTGTTGTTGTCACGTGACAGCGTCCATGACCTAGTTTGATCAGAGCTTCGGAAAAAAAAACTGTCTGAGGTCTTGGCATTGTTGATGCGCTACTCGTCGCAATGCTCTCATCACCCAAAGCGCGTGATTTTGAGACGACCCCTGCTGTAGAAGAGATGTCAAAGCTGTGACGGCCTCTTACACGAGGGTTTGTTTCACGTCTGGGTGATTGAAATGTTATCTTACCTTCCTTTCGATTGTTCCGCGTTTTTTTGTTGGGTTTTTTTTTTTTTTGTTGTTGTTGTTTTTAAAAACCAAAAACCCGACAGCCGTCACCCATCACGAAAGGCGCCTTCACGACAACCAGACTACTCATTAAAATAACAGGCATCTACAGCACATCTACAGCACATCTACAGCACATCTACAGCAAATGTCTAAAATGTTTCTACGATGTCTACAGTGGGCTTACAGCATATCTACAGTGTGTCTACGGAATGTTTACAGGATGTCTACGGTGTCTCCAGTGTGTCTACGGCATGTCTCCAGTTTGTCTACGGCATGTCTCAGGTGTGTCTGCGTCATGTCTCCAGTGTGTCTACGGCATGTCTCCAGTGTGTCTACGGCATGTCTCCAGTGTTTCTACGGCATGTCTCCAGTGTGTCTACGGCATGTCTCCAGTGTGTCTACGGCATGTCTCCAGTGTGTGTACGGCATGTCTCCAGTGTGTATACGGCATGTCTCCAGTGTGTCTACGGCATGTCTCCAGTGTGTCTACGGCATGTCTCCAGTGTGTCTACGGCATGTCTCCAGTGTGTCTACGGCATGTCTCCAGTGTGTCTACAGCATGACTTCCGCTTGTCTATATAGAGAGTCTCCACTGTGTATTCAGTACAATACGTCACGCCAAAAAATGACCTTTATGACCCCCCACCCCCCCACCCCCCGGTCACAAAGTGTCACAAATTCTTTCCCCTCCCCGCTCCCCTTAGCGTCACGTCACACCTACAAAAATTCAAATCATTCATAAAACTTTCATTGCTAAACTAATATTTTATTCTATTCTTTAACATTTTAATAATGGCTTAACTGTGTAGTATCATTAGAAAACTGTGACGCCAAGCATAAGAAAACGACTCCCTCCACGAGCATAATGTCAAATGACCACAACAATTTTGGCGTCATTTTCCTATATGCGCAGAAGGTGTGCGTGACGGAGTTTACGGTACTTATAATACCTGAGGCAATGTCGACTTCAAATTAATGTTTTTAAATTTTATTGAATAAAGATTTTCAAAATCTCAGGAAATGCAAATCTACACTTTGCCAAATAGCTGAGTTACTAGATAGCGTTCATTGAGAAATTAGACAATATATACTACGGGCAAATATAAAATGGTTTCATGTCAGCAGGAAGTGGTCCCAGGCCGAGTTTGCAGTGGTTTCGCAGCCATAGGCAGTGGTCTCATGTCAAGTAGGCAGTGGTCTCATGTCAACTAGGCAGTGGTCTCATGTCAACTAGGCAGTGGTCTCAGGTCAAGTAGGTAGGCGTTCCGGACAAACATTAGTGGGTTTTTTTTTCCAAATTAATTAGGATGTGGTTTACGACCCAATTTACAACGGGTACGAGCCCAATAGAAAATGGGATCCAATGGACAACTGGAAACGTCATCAGTGTGCAGTCTGTAAGAGATTGTTTTCATGTGTGGATGAGTAAAAATTTCAGAGGAAATAAAATATACATGTATATGCAGTAATACCTCGAAAATCTCGTGGATACGTTCCGATTAAACCCCCCCCCCCCCCAAACACACAAAAAATGCGATAAACCGCAAAGTAAGATTTATATATATTTTAAAGATTGATAACAATACACACACCCTTATAAACCCTTTATAGCACTCTTATAAACCCTTTACATCACTCTTATAAACCCTTTACACCACGCTTATAAGCCCTTTACATCACTCTTATAAACCCTTTATAGCACTCTTATAAACCCTTTACAGCACTCTTATAAACCCTTTACAGCACTCTTATAAACCCTTTACAGCACTCTTATATACCTTCCAAACAAGTTTATTCATCTTTCTAATGCTCTTATTTTCATTGTTTAAGGTTAGAAAATGCTTGGTTTACGGTAAACATAATTAACACAATAAAAAAGATAAAAATACGTAAGCTGAAACATCGAGCAATCCCCATCTCGTAACGTAGGATAAACCCCAAGAGGGAATGAGGACGCGATATGCGAAGTCCGAAATAGCGAGGTATTACAGTATATAATGAGTTAAATATAATACTCAAAATAGAATGTTCCGCGAGGAGTTTTGTGGTATTAAGTCTCAGACTGTTGAATTTAACATTGTGTCCGACTGAAGCCAACGCACTGGTCCATCAATTTACTTCGACTCCTTGCCATAACGCGAAGCAGCGGAGCACTCTCCTGCCATCTCGCGTGAAGTCCAATCATTCATCGAGTGTCGCCCTTGTTGCCACCTCGTTGGAAGGTCCACATCCTTCATGGAGTGTCGCCCTTGTTCTGTCTCGGCTTAGCGAAGAACCCATAGGTGGAAAAAAATACGGTAACAGAACACGCGGAGCGACATATTTTATTCCCGAGGGAGGGGAACCCGTGTCACTTGAATCCACCTGTCTGTGGAAACAGAAAAGCATTTGGATCGTTTGTGTGTCTGGAAAGTGTGTCTGACTCATGACTCGTGTGTCAGTCGCGACGTCCCGAGTGACACGCCGTTATTACTTTTAACATTGTAGATGTTTTTACTGACAGACCGCCTTTCTAGGACAGTTTTGTCGGGTCACCTGGACTTAGCCACGCCCGCCGACGGTCTGCTGGGGAGTTTGGCATCTTGAACGGGCAAAGTACGATGTATGGGTTCTGGGTGGGGAAGTTGAGGGGGGTGACGCAGTGCAAGATGATGTTAGAAATGTATAGGAGGGGGGGGGGGAAAGACTCACTTCATTTTTGTAACCAACTCTTCTCTCCCTCTCATATTTGACGGGTACACTGCTAGAGTTTGGCATCTTGAACGGGCAAAGTACGATGTATGGGTTCTGGGTGGGGAAGTTGAGGGGGTGACGCAGTGCAAGATGATGTTAGAAATGTATAGGAGGGGGGGGGGGAAAGACTCACTTCATTTTTGTAACCAACTCTTCTCTCCCTCTCATATTTGACGGGTACACTGCTAGTAAACATAGATCACAATTTATTTACCGCAGGGTGTTTCTCTCGCTGCTGGTCCCCACTTATCCAAACTTGTTCCAACTTATCCCAACTTATCCCAACTTATCCCAACTAGTCATAACTTATCTCAACTTGTCCCAACTTATATCAACCAATCACAACTTGTCCCTACTTATCCCAACTTGTTCCAACTTATCCCAACTTATCCCAACTTTTCCCAACTTTTCCCAACTGGTCCCAAATTATCCCAACTTGTCCCAAATTATCCCAACTTGTTCCAACTTATCACAACTGGTCCCAACTTATCCCAACTTTCCCAACTAATCCCACGTGTACCAAGTTATCCCAACCTGTCCCAACTTATCCCAACTTGTCACAACTTAACCCAACTCGTCCCAACTTATCCCAACTTGTCCCAACTTATGATAATCGTTATGTTATGAAATTTCAAACTGACATACTTGAGTTAAAGACTGATAAAGAGAAGAGTCTGTTCATTTAAAGAGTATATGTCTGCCTCTCATAGGCCAGTGGCTCCTAACAAGACACCGACATTTTGGATGAAAATAGAGAAAGGTGGGAGGTGGGGAAATGGAGGGGAGGGGAACAAGACACCGACATTTTTGATGAAAATAGAAAAAGGTGGGGGGTGGGGGAAATGGAGGGGAGGGGAGGGGAGTCGGGAAGAGTGATATAGAAACAAATGCACTATTAGAACATGAGAGATGTTTACTTTCTGAATCAGTTCAAAATGTGGGCAAATAGCGTCCCAGCTGTGGGCAAATAGCGTCCCAGCTGTGGGCAAATAGCGTCCCAGCTGTGGGCAAATAGCGTCCCAGCTGTGGGCAAATAGCGTCCCAGCTGTGGGAAAATAGCGTCCCAGCTGCTTAATACTGGACATTATTTTTTAAACAGGAAGGGGTTTAAATGATACACTTTCATGGTAGGGGTTAGGGAGTTGTCTGAGCTGGAAATGTTCTGAAATCTAGAAGAGTTCGGGGCTGCGAAGAGCTTGTAAACCCCTGTCAGATCTATGCAAGTACTTGTAAACGTTCAAGGTATTCTTCATTCTAAGAAAGTTATAAGGGCAACTGAAGGACAGTTTAAGGGCAACTTAAGGGTGACTTATGGGGGACGTATGGGTGACTTAAGGGCAACTTCATGACAACTTCAGGGCAACTTATGGGTGACTTAAGGGCAACTTCATGACAACTTCAGGGCAACTTATGGGTGACTTAAGTGCAACTTCATGACAACTTCAGGGCAACTTATGGGTGACTTAAGGGTAACTTCATGACAACTTCAGGGCAACTTATGGGTGACTTAAAGGCAACTTCATGACAATTTCAGAGCAACTTATGGGTGACTTAAGGGCAACTTCATGACAACTTCATGACAACTTATGGGTGACTTAAGGGCAACTTCATGACAACTACATGACAATTTAAGAGAAATTTAAGGGGGACTTAAAGGCAACTTAAGGGTGACCTACTTAAGGGCAACTTCATGACAACTCAAGGCCAAATTAAGGACAACTAAAGGGCAAATTCAAGGAACCTTTAAGGAACCATTAGGGCAACTTTAGGTCAACTTTAGGGCAACTTAAGGGCAACCTTTGGGTCAACTTTAGGGAAACTTCAGGGAGTCGTTATGGCAACAGAAGGGCAGTTTAGGACAACTGATAGATAATTTAATGTCAACTTAAGGGCAAAAGCACCTGAAGCACCTGATATAAGCAAGTGTGTTAAATGCATTTTTTTTTCAACCAATGGGATGCTGGGTGCCACCCTGTCTCCCAGGCCCGCACCTGGGGGGGGGGGGGAGAGACAACCATGGCACTTGTCAGGAGCCCGAGCTAGATAGGGGCCCGCCCTTTTTCGAGTTTTTAAAATATACACTCATGTTTGAAACTAGGCCCGCACCGGGGGGGGGGGGAGAGACAACCATGGCACTTGTCAGGAGCCCGAGCTAGATAGGGGCCCGCCCTTTTTCGAGTTTTTAAAATATACACTCATGTTTGAAACTTGAAAGGGGCCTGACTTTTGTCAGATGCCTGGGGCCCAGAATTTCTTAGGTTCGGGCCTGCATCTCCTCCAGACCACCAACCTAAATCACCAATGAATGCAAGGTGTCCCTCTAGGAGCACCGTACCACCAACCTAAATCACCAATGAATGCAAGGTGTCACTCTAGGAGCACCGTACCACCAACCTAAATCACCAATGAATGCAAGGTGTCACACTAGGAGCACCGTTGACAGTAAGATTGTTAAATAGTTGTGTGGATATTGTTTGGCTTCATTGGTCTCGTGGTTGACACTCCTGTTCGCTCTTGTGTTCATTCGCTCGTACTGGCCTTCCCGTCAAGTCACTACAAGGCTTGGACGGCCAATGTGTTGTAACACCGTGAGAACTCTGCTGTCAGGTGGAATGTTGACCTGACATTCAGATCGCATAGTGTTGTAATTGCTTTGCTTGAAGGGGGTTAGCCGCTGGAGTGTGTGCAGCATGCCACTCGCCAGTTGAGTTCTTCCTTGCGGGCATTTTAACAATAAACTGTTTGATTATATATATTTTTTTTTTAATTAATTCCACTTGTCAAACACACACACACACCCACAAAACTCACACACACTCAGAAACACGCGTCCACACACTTGCACTCATATTGCACGTCTACTCACAGTCAAAGTGACAAAACAATTTCTGTCCGACATGGACACAAACATAGAAACAATAGTTGAATGGACACCGCAGAATGGACGGGGCACATTAGTAGAATGGACACCAGAATGGTATGGACACCAAAATGGCATGGACACCTGAATGGTATGGACACCAAAATTACATGAACACCTGAATGGTATGGACACCAAAATGACATGGACACCAAATGACATGGACACCAGAATGGTATGGATACCAAGATGACATGGACACCATATTGGTATGGACACAAAAATGATATGGACACCAGAGTGGCTTGGACACCAAAATTTCATGGACACCAGAATGGTATGGGCACCAAAATGATATGGGAACCAGAATGGCTGGACACCAACATTTCATGGACACCAAAATGATATGGGCACCAGAATGATTTGGAAACCAAAATGACATGGACACAAGAATGGTATGGACACCAAAATGACATGGACACCAGAATGGTATAATTGAAACAGGAGATACGCAGACACATCCGAATGGACGCCACTGTGACACATGGACTCCACTGTGACACATGGACTCCACCGTTACACAGAAAATGAAGAGTTCATGTGACTCCGTGCCGGACAACTCAGTAAGTTCCACAAAAAAGCTTCTCCGCTCAAATTTTGTTTTGTTCTCCCGATGACAACGATTGTGTGCATTATCTTTATGTTGGTTACCTGGGGGGGGGGGGGCGGGGGGGGGGGGGGGGGGGGGGGGGGGGGGGATCATTTGATTTTGTTTTCTTATTGAGCTGTTGGCTGAAATAAACACCTTTTCACGTGGATAATAATCACCTCTTAAATTAAAGTGGATGACATTCACCTCTTCATGTGGATCACTGGAAAAATCTATGTCTTTAAACACCAGATTGTTGAGATTTATTTTTAAGCGCTCATATAAATTTAAACACCGGTGTTGAGTTTTGTATCAACACTTATATACACTTAAACACCCGAGGATTTGCTTTACAGCTGACAGATTTCTAAATCCGCGCCACAGTGAGTTAGTCTCTTCACACTGTCGACTCAGAATGTAAACACAGAATGGCGAGCCCTCAGTGGGTCAAGGGCAGACCACTGTGACAGATGCAACCTCTCTCACGCCCCCTATCCCGCACCGTGGACAGTCGTACCGTGGGTCGGCGACACGTTGTGACGGACAGGCTGTGACCTTGCCGTCCGGTAGGTCACGTGACATGACATGACAGCCAACACTCGTATGTGAAGGCGTTCACTCACGAGTTCCGTGATGGCATCTAAGCCCACAGCGAGGTCAGAGGTCAGAGTTGTTTGACAACAAAATCACGTGCTAAACTTTCTGGTGGTTAACGGAGACATCGAGATCCCCGTCAGACTGACCCCCCCCCCCACCCCTCCCCCCGAATGTGCTGACTTTTAGGTCTGTTAGATCGTTCAGATGTGGAATCTCCATGGTCTGGTCTACTATAACAACAAGGCAACCACTCAGTGGCATAAGAAGGGAGTACCGAGGAGATAATCCACCCCGGGGGTGGGGGGTCCTTTAAAGGTATATAGTGGGTGGGGGGCTGTATTTTTCGTGGCAACTGCAGAGTTGTTTTTTCATGGGGGTGGGCGTAAAAATTCTTGGCTCCCTTAATAGATGTTGCAGTTCACGCAAGCATTCAACGTGGCTGGCCCCGGGTGGCACTTACCCTAGCTACGCCCCTGTCTGGTCAGACGTCTGTCTCCACTTAACTGTTTGATAAACGAAAAGACAGTCGGTCGCGCGAGGAGACGTTAGGAATGAAATCACAGTTACAGGGAGATTCTGATCAGCACACCTTAATAATTGGGGTGGCGGTTGGAAGATCAATAACTGAATGTTAAACACTGGAAGTTACGTTTTTTTGGGTGGGGGATTAAAGTGGGTGGTATTACCCCCTCACCATCTAACCCTCTCTGATAGCTACGCCATCGTTAGAAGGATGGGAGTTTGATGTGCACTGTCCAGTTGTTCTCACGGATAGACCTCGCCAAACAACAGTTCAGTCAAAGACAAGAATATTTCGAGGCACACTCATATTTGGCCAACAATAATTTCACATTTCAATTAAAGTTGGATAAAATAAACTCGGACCCCTTGATTATGACCCCCTCGGCTACCAACACTCCGACTCCATGATATCCAACAAATGATGCGATTATTGGCTTCATACATTCATTTATATATATATAAATAATAGCCTCGGGTCTTCTAACAAAGAAATCAATTAATTGTGAAATTCGAACGTGTAATCTAACACAGATTAGAGTTCCCATTGCTGGAGCACCGTAGGCAATTAACCTTTTCTGTTTAAGGGTACCGAGAGAAAGAAGGGGGGGGGGAGGTGGCCGGGGGTGGGGGGGGGGTAAACCGGCATTTGTCGTCCGCGCCGTCAGTCCCGACCGGTAAGCTGTCATTGCTTACGCCGCATGCTGTCCGCACCTTTCAGCGGACAAAGGATAGGATAACGTGACAGGTGAAACCGATGTGGCATATAAATATTCCGGTGATGAAAACATGCCATTAGCATTAGTCTTAGAAAGGAAGTTGGCACAACTGTCCAAAAATTGGTGGGGGGTATGAGATTCCGGATTTCACATGCACCCAGTCAACTCTAACGGTCAACGTCAGCCGTGGGCTTCAGTTTAGCATGCGGCTGAAGAACGACTTGAGTAAGTTTTTGCACTGCATGGTCACTTGCGGAATCTATCGTGAACAAAAACAATGTATCTAGTTGGTCGGTTGTAGAGACGTGGATGGTTACAGAGTACAGAGTTGTCACGTTGATCGGTTTTAGAGACGTGGACGGTTACAGAGTTGTCACGTTGGTCGGTTGTAGAGACGTGGACGGTTACAGAGTTGTCACGTTGGTCGGTTGTAGAGACGTGGATGGTTACAGAGTTGTCACGTTGGTCGGTTGTAGAGACGTGGACGGTTACAGAGTTGTCACGTTGGTCGGTTGTAGAGACTTGGATGGTTACAGAGTTGTCACGTTGTTCGGTTGTAGAGACGTGGACGGTTAGAGTTGTCACGTTGGTCAGTTGTAGAGACGTGGATGGTTACAGAGTTGTCACGTTGTTCGGTTGTAGAGACGTGGACGGTTACAGAGATTGATATGCGAGTTATGGATACCAGTGAGGAGGCCTGTACAGCAAGATATCATATTAATTGGGGCCACCAGTGGTTATGGCCACCAGTACCTAAGTCACCAGTGCCGCTGGCCACCAGTATCATGAGCCACCAATATCATGGACCACCAGTGATTTGGGCCACCAGTGACTTGACCCACCAGTGACTTGGGCCACCAGTGACTTGAGCCACCAGTGATTTGGGCCACCAGTGACTTGACCCACCAATACCATGGACAACCAGTGATTTTGGCCACTAGTGACTTGGACCACCTGTGATTTTGGGCGACTAGTGACTTTGGCCACCAGTGACTTGGACCGCCAGTAACTTGGGGCCACCAGTGACTTGGGCCACCAGTGACTTGGGCCACCAGTGACTTGGCCACAAGTGACCTGTTGAGCCTCTGGTACCTAGCGCCAATAATGCCTAGTGAGTGACCTCAAATACCTATTACCACCACTGATGACCATTTCTATTGTGTACTTCTAAGACCCCAAGGTCCACAAGCCGTTACTAATCACGTCGCTCCACTCCCGTTGTATTGATGTCCCATCATCCCCTTGTGGATGGAGTCAATTGTCAAATATAGGTCAGCATATGTCAAAATACTTGACAGACAGTCCCTGAGGCATCGCTCTCTCGTGACATGCGTCAATACATCATTTTGTAAAACTGCTTGAAATCACGGGACGGGGTGGGTACCAGCAAAAGGCTTGAGAACCCCGAGCATGGGAAACTGGACGGCATTGTTTCACATGGGAACATCCCGCGGTGACTTCCTTGCTGCCGTGCTCCGGAAATACAGGTTGCAGTTTATCTCAACATGACCTCCCCCTTGTAACAACAGCGACTATTGCTGTTGTCAATATCAGCTCGCAACAGATTTATTTGTTTTTCAAACATACACAACTTTGGACGTGTTTCCCCGTTTGAGGCCGAGGCATTAGAATGATTCGAGGTGTCATTTACGTTGTCAAGCACAGAGGTGTACAGCTAAGGGGCGGGGGGGGGGGACGGACTGGAGGGACAGATGTCCCCGGGTGCCAGACTGGGTAGGGGCGCCAAAATAGGATTTAATATCATTTTATTGGATGAAAATAATGTTTTTGAGAGTTGAAAAAAGAAAAGGGGGGGGGGGCGCATTTAAATGAATCTTGTCGCAGGGCGCCAAACACTCTAGCTACGCCTCTGGTCAAGCATCGCGTTGAGCATTTTAATGATACAATATAGGTTTGACTTTGAGTTAGATTTTATCGTGTAGATTTAAATGGTAGCGGGGCGTTTGGCTATCGTATACATGGATTCATCTTTTAAATCCGTTTGACATAAAGCGTTTAGATGTGGCATTGGGACACTTTCACCGAAAAGTGGGGTCGCATTGGGACACTTTCACCGAAAAGTGGGGTCGCATTGGGGCACTTTCACCGAAAAGTGGGGTCGCGTTGGGGCACTTTCACCGAAAAGTGGGGTCGCGTTGGGATACGTTCACCGAAAAGTGGGGTCGCATTGGGACACTTTCACCGAAAAGTGGGGTCGCATTGGGACACTTTCACCGAAAAGTGGGGGCGCGGTGAACATGAGTTTCAGTTCAAGTCAAACTTTTCTTTACTTTGCTTAGGTTAAAAATCTTTGATTATTTCAAATTGTGATCGCGTCATCATTCTATCTTTGGTCGCAGTGTATAGACCCGCAGGGGCGTCTACACAGTTGGGGGGGGGGGGAGGCAGCAGCAAAAAAAAAGGGGGGGGAGGGGGGGGTTGTGGAAAGAAGCAGATGCTTCCAATAGGCTTCCAATTAGTTTTTTTAGTGGGATGTGAATAAAATAACCCCCCCCCTTTTTATTTCACCCCACCTCCTCCGGCCTGTCTTTTGAATTTTTCAGTCATAAAATTAGTAAGTAAGCAACTTTAAAATAACATCAATATTTTTATTAGATACATTTTTATAAATACATTTTATTTATTTATTTATTTTAGGGGGAACACATGGGGGGGGGGGTTTGTAAATATAGAAAAAAGGACTAAAATAACTGTCAGACTTTAGTGCGGAATTGACCTCCGACACTCTAGTATGGATCGAACGACATGGGTCTTGACCGCTCAGCCATACCATCTAGGCAACCATGTCATCAAATATTATGTCTTAAAAATGATCGGCCAACTAAGATGCGTTTTTTAATCTTAACAAGATTTGATAATTTAATGTGCAGAACAACTGGAAAATGTTGGTTATCAAGATTATATTACGGAAAAGTCGATTATGCGCCTACAATTACTTTAATTGTGAATTAGTAATATTCATAGTGAACACTCGAATTAAACACCAGTACCATGACTTGAATGACCCACACTGGCCACGGTACAAAGTTTACCTTGTCCAAGGTCTGGGGTTGGGGGTGAGAGGGGCTGGATTACATACATTATTCAGGGGGGTGGGGGATAGATGCCCCAGGTTTTGTCGGCTGTACCAAACGCGGCATATCAAAAAGATAAATAAATATTCAAAATACTTGGATGTTTTTAATATTTTAAAAGTATTTTCATTAAGCAGTAAAATAGCAACAACTAACGTTATAAAATAATTTTTTAAAAATTGATTGACAACGCTTTCAATTATACATACTTATAAATTGGGTCATGCAGCTACCGAACAGGGCTGTCACTATCAATGGAACCAAGAACCCTACATGTCCACATGGAGCTATCGAACAGGGCTGCCACTATCAATGGAACCAATAACCAGCCCTACATGTCCACATGCAGCTATCGAACAGGACTGTCACTATCAATGGAACCAACAACCAGCCCTACATGTCCACATGCAGCTACCGAACAGGACTGTCACCATCAATGAAGCCAATAACCAGCCCTACATGTCCACATGCAGCTACCGAACAGGGCTGTCACTATCAATGGAACCAACAACCAGCCCTACATGTCCACATGCAGCTACCGAACAGGACTGTCACCATCAATGGAACCAACAACCAGCCCTACATGTCCACATGGAGCTACCGAACAGGGCTGTCACTATCAACGGAACCAACGACCCTACATGTCCACATGCAGACGTTCGGCCTGGTTTGGTAACCAAACACGTGAATTTGTGAATGACAGATCCGCTCACTCCTAAGTGAGGTCATATGTCAACTTTGAATGCCTTACTTCTAAGTGACGTACTATGTCAACTTTGAATGCCTTACTCCTAAGTGACTTCCTATGCCAACGTTGAATGCCTTACTCCTAAGTGACGTCATATGACAAGATTATAGACCCCCGGGTTAGAGACTATTTGATTTTATTGTTGTTTTTTTTAATTAAATATTCTTTAAACATTCACACAGTTTCTTATTTATAACTTAACGTATCTAGCAAAATCTACTCTACATCTACTACCGTTTCTTATAACAACATCTACTACCGTTTCTAGCAACATCTACTCTACATATACTACCGTATTTAGCAACAACTACTCTACATTTACTACCGTATCTAACAACATCTACTACCGTATCTAACAACATCTACTCTACAAATACTACCGTATTTAGCAACAAATATTCTACATTTACTACCGTATCTAACAACATCTACTACCGTTTTTAGCAAAAACTACTCTACATCTACTACCGTATCTAACAACATCTACTACCGTTTCTAGCAATATCTTCTCTACATATACTACCGTATTTAGCAACAACTACTCTACATTTACTACCGTATCTATAGCACTATCTTCTCTACATTTAATTACCGTATGTAGTGTACATCTACTCTACATTTATTACCGTATCTATGCAACATCTAGACTACATTTATTACCGTATCTAGCAACATCGACTGTACATCTACTACCGTATCTAGCAAAATCTAATCTACATTTATTAACGTATCTAGCAGCATCTACTCTACATTTAATTCCGTATCTAGCAACATCTACTCTATATATTCTACCGTATCTATGCAACATCTACTCTACATCTACTACCATATCTATATATATATATATATATATATATATATATATATATGCAACATCCACTCCATTTTTATAACCGTATCTATGCAACATCTACTCTAATTCTACTACCGTATCTATGCAACATCTACTACATCTACTATGTGGAGTCCGTAACTACTCTAACACTACAAGGCCACTAAATACTCTACCACTATACTCGATCCCTAACTAACTAATTTACCACTGTACCAGGTCCCCAAATCACTTTACCACTGTACAAGGCGTCTATGATCTATAGATCAGTCTTCCCTCTAGCATTGTACCAGCACCACATCGTACCTATAATCTCTACCGTAGATCTATGTCCTACCCTACCACCATCTTGTCTCATACACCAGGTCTGCGTCTCTCGTTTGGCCTGCTGGCTAAAAGATCCGATGATGGATTTTCAATGTGTGACAGCTGCCCTGTCCATAAAATAACGATCCCATTTGGCCTGTCAATGGCCGTGCTATGGGGGCCCCCACCGAACACGGGCCTGTATTCATCTGTTAATGACTGCCTGGAGAAAAATTAAACGGCAGCCCATAATTCTCGGCGCTCGAGTCACGCGAGTGGAAGCGCAATTTTGCGCAGCTGCGTCGCTAAATCATCGCTGTTGCAATAGGTGCCCTGGGAAATGTCAGGGAAATGAAATCGCTTGGTTTTTATGTTGTTGTTGCCTCCCCCCCCCTTTCTCAACATACCCCTCGTCCTCGTTTCCATTCTTGTGCAATTCACTTAACACACGACTCCCC
>CAXITT010000546.1:155220-177841 GCA_964033795.1 Lymnaea stagnalis
GTATTGGGAGAAATTAATCTCCTATTTTAATTTTAATTGGCTCGTTGTAAGCAGTGCCTAACAAAGGACGATACCATAGAATCAACAATATTAAAGATACGACCCAAAACAGTTTCTAGTTACAATTAATTCAGATTTATTATGTCTTAAGATAATTACAATAGAATAGAAAAATATAATTACAAATCTTCAACTTACAGTATGGTAGATCTCGTACCGGTACACAGTTAACACAGTTAGAATAATGTGCCAATAAATAATGCGAAATAAACACATATAAGCTCACAAATACACAAAGCATAAAACACGCCTCGTAATGTTAAGAAAATTTATCTGAAAATCTCCGTCCCTCGTCCATGCCTGTCAATCCCTTATATAGGTGGGTCTACCGACGCCCAAGCCCTGCCGTCGAGCCGCTACAAGGCATTTCTAGAACCATCAGATTCATTCTACAAAACACTACTTGGAACAGATTAATTATTTTTAGTAGTTGGCGGTGTAAACAAGAATACATCAAAAGCTTAAGCCACACCCCTTTGTGAACACAGCGTCTCATGCGGGGTCAATCAGAGGGCACGCACGAGAAATATTATGTAAACAAGCTCTCTATAACAACAGGTTCTCACCGAATAACAGGGTCTCACCCCATCACAGGGTCTCACCACATTACAGGGTCTCACCAAATCACAGGGTCTCACCAAATTACAGAGTTTCGCCACATCAAAGTTTCTCACGTCATAAGAGGGTCTCGCCACATCAAAGGTTATCACCGCATAATAGGGTCTCAACACATGACAAGGTCTCACCACATCACATCACAGGGTCTCACCACATCAAAGGGTCTCGCCACATCACAGTTTCTCACCAATAACAGGGTCTCGCCACATCGAAGATTCTCACCACATAAGAGAGTCTCATCACATCAAAGGTTCTCATCACATCAAAGGGTGTCACCACATCACAAGGTCTCACCACATCACAGGGTCTCAACACATCACAGTGTCTCACCACATTAAAGGGTCTCACCACATCACAGGGTCTCACCACATAGCAGGGTCTCACCAGATAACCATATTGCGTGCTTCTATTACGCATGTCTTTCCACATATTTATATTACTTTATATTAATCAGAAGCAGTTATAAACATCCGTCATGCATTCAATCTCAGTGCAGTCCTGCTATGAAACTCTTGCACCCCTCATGCATTCAGTCTCAGTGCAGTCCTGCAATGAAACTCTTGCATCCGTCATGCATTCAGTCTCAGTGCAGTCCTGCTATGAAACTCTTGCATCCGTCATGCATTCAGTCTCAGTGCAGTCCTGCAATGAAACTCTTGCATCCGTCATGCATTCAGTCTCAGTGCAGTCCTGCAATGAAACTCTTGCATCCGTCATGCATTCAGTCTCAGTGCAGTCCTGCTATGAAACTCTTGCATCCGTCATGCATTCAGTCTCAGTGCAGTCCTGCAATGAAACTCTTGCATCCGTCATGCATTCAGTCTCAGTGCAGTCCTGCAATGAAACTCTTGCATCCGTCATGCATTCAGTCTCAGTGCAGTCCTGCTATGAAACTCTTGCATCCGTCATGCATTCAGTCTCAGTGCAGTCCTGCTATGAAACTCTTGCAACCGTCATGCATTCAGTCTCAGTACAGTCCTGCTATGAAACTCTTGCATCCGTCATGCATTCAGTCTCAGTGCAGTCCTGCTATGAAACTCTTGCATCCGTCATGCATTCAGTCTCAGTGCAGTCCTGCTATGAAACTCTTCCTGTATGTTTGGTATTACCTCCAAGAAGAGTGTCATTTTGACGCAAGGTCTGATTTTATTTTTAAAAAGATCAATAAATGTTATTAACTAATCTATTTTCTTAAGGTTTTTGGTTCAAGAAATTGTGTTAACTACAAGTGAAAGACAGCTATCATAACAAGGGTCCTTAAATTACCGCACGCGGACCAGATCCAGCCAGCCAAGAGTCCTTAATCCGGCCCACCTGTTACTGTACCTGGCTAGCAGCGATGAATTTGAAACCGGACATTAATAATTCTCATTAGCTCAGTTTCAGCAGTCACACACACAAGAAGGCTCAGCTTCAACACTCACACACATGAGAAGGCTCAGCTTCAACAGTCACACACATGAGAAGGTTCAGCTTCAACAGTCACACACATGAGAAGGCTCAGCTTCAACTGTCACACACATGAGAAGGTTCAGCTTCAACAGTCACACACATGAGAAGGCTCAGCTTCAACTGTCTCACACATGAGAAGGCTCAGCTTCAACAGTCACACACATGAGAAGGCTCAACTTCAACAGTCACATACATGAAGGCTCAACTTCAACAGTCACACACGAGAAGGCTCAGCTTCAACATTGACACACATGAAGGCTCAGCTTCAACAGCGAAACACGAGAAGGCTCAGCTTCAACCAACACACACAAGACGATAGTTTCAACAGTCATACACGTGAAGGCTCAGCTTCAACAACAACAATGTAATTATAAAAACAATATTTTTTAAATCTAATTACATTTATGATAATTAAATATATTTCTATATAATAGGTACGTTATTGTCCCCGCCCGTAAATTGCTGAATGGCTCCCGATGACATTACCATTGGTTTTAATGGCCTCCCACTTGTTGGTACTCCCCCCTCTAATGGACAACTCGTTTACAACTGTATGACCCACCTATAGAACTCGGGGTAATCAATAGCAATTGATTTGGTTGAAGAGAGTTCTATACAAACAAATTGACCCACACCTGGCGCAGCGCTAAGGATTTCTGAATACTAAACTCTCCCCCCCCCCCACCTCTTTAAACCAGCACCCCCCATTGGCCATGTTAGCCATTTGGCAAAGGTTTAGGACAGTGGCTTACCAGGGTCCCCCGAGCCTCAGGGGATCCCAGAATCGCTGCCCAGGGCCCCCGAGCCTCAAGGGATCCTAGATTGTTTCCTAAGGCCACCGAGCCTTAAGGTATTCCAGAATTGCCTTCTAGGGGAGCCTCAAAGGATCCCAGGATTGAGCTAAAGAGTTTTTCGTATCGGCAGTGTTGTTATTTACTGGTGTGGACTCTTTGTTGGCTGTTGCCGGGGTTCCCAAGTAGCTCAATACGGCCCCCTTTCGTCTTTCCCCCGGACACAATCTTTCTGTACTAAAACATCGACCCCCCCCTCCTTCTACACCTGTCCCTACCCCAGCCCGCTGTCATCGAACAATTGACCAATGTTGATAAATTTGCCAGCACTTAGCAGGTTCCGATTGCCAGGAGTTTAAGCTTGTCGTTAGATTACCCCCCGGGGGCGTCACATAACTCACCGTGTCATATTCTTACAAAGGCGTAGCTGCAGGGAGGTTCAAATCACCGCGATTTAGCTGTTAGTTTACGACAGTGATCAAGATGTCACATGGCATTCAACGACGATGGGCAGATTGTGAATTCGGTGAGCTGGAGTCGGACAGTTAGATCAGTCGGACAGTTAGATCAGTCGGAGACGTAAAAAAAATATATTTGATTGGGGTGGGGTGGGGGGGGGTAGGGACTGCATTAGGGGGAGTGGGGCCTACAGCGTTTTGAATTGTTTGTAATAGTGAGGCCATTAAAAAAATTCATACAATTTCATTAAATTGTTAATTAAATCAGCATGTTTTTACAAGTATTCCCATGTGTTCATTGATCGGTCGAGAGCAACGCACGCAGAGACAACAAAAAAAAAAAAAAAAAAAAAATAAAAAAATTCATACAATTTCATTAAATTTTTAATTAAATCAACATGTTTTTAAAAGTATTCCCAGTTGTTCATTGATCGGGCGAGAGCAACGCACGCAAAGAAAAAAAAAAAAAAAAAAAAAAAAACTGGTAATTTCAAAGTAAGCAAATTATTTATGTGTTGCTTCGAATGTCGTCTGTTGACCATCAATACAACCCGCATAGAAGGAGTGTCCATTATCCTGACAGGTTTATTCGATATTGAAATGAGACAATTTCAAACACTGGTGATGGGGTTTTGCGGACGTGCCCATAACCGGCTTCTGTATTAGCTGTAGACCCGGGGCCCACAATAAACGCATCACAGTAATGCATCTGCTGTACATCATGCAAGCCCGAGGGGGGTGTGGTCGTCATCTGGGCCACCATTGTCCCCGTGTACAAGCTCCGTAATGGCCGCCCTCCCAAAGAAGAATGGATGGTAATGAGATTGATCGCAGACCGGAGTCACGGGATAATGGGAGCATTGACACCGCTCCGATGTATGGGAATGGGGGCGTGGTGTTTGGGGCACGGACACTGGTAGAGGTCAATCGTGATCGCGCTGCACTCAGGACTTGAACTGACTCGTGTGTTCAGACCGGGGGTCCCCAACATGTGTTCGCATTGTATGTCCTGTTTATTTTCTAAAGCTCTAAATATCCAGAAAGGTATCATGAACTACATATCTAGAAACATTATCATCCGGCCCGCCGAAACTAAATATTTTCAGGCGGTCCTTGCATGGACCATGGTTTAGATTATACTTGAAGGCTTTAAGGATACTTCATGCTGTCGTGATGGACTTACGTTGGGTGTTTTTGTGAGAGTCCGAAATCGTCTTGCAGGACGCGAAGAGTAGCGAAGCATGTTATTGACCCCACACAACAATGACATATATATATATATATATATATATATATATATATATATATATATAAATACACACTAAACTTCAATTCACTGCAACCAATGAAACTTTCGGGTGCCTCTAGCAAAAATTACCAGCCATGGATTGAAAGTAGGTGGCTTCGTTCGTCTTCAGAATCGTCAAGAGATGACAATGCTCGACTTCACCTGAGGAGTCGACCCCAGCTATGGTTAAACTATAAGGGAGACACTGCAATATAGTTTAGTTAGAAGGAAATATGTGAATATTGCGCAAGGTACCTACTCTAAAACACTATGATAGAAGCGACCACTGCGAGGCGCCAGCGATTTGACGAATACCGCCATTGTTTCTTGTACCAACACGCCCGCCACGATGAACTTGAACCAAACGGATACGCCCTTATGACACCTTGACATCAGATGGCACGAATGTCGTGTTATCCTTCTCTCGTTAAATATTTGTTCCTCTCCGAGCATTTCGCAACCAATCGCCGTTGACCTACTTTTCGTCTCTTCCTACTCCCTATGCCTCTATTAACTTTCTTTCCTACCAATGATCTACTACATTCTTCTTCATGTCCTCTCGGATAGTACCTCAGCTGTTTTATTTTCACATATTACATAGGATTTACCCTTTGTTTCTTCGCTGAAGAAGGCTTCTTGCCAACACGTTCGTTGTTTTTGTTGCGTTCTTTTTCGTCAAGTTTTCCCAAATCATGTTTCACATGTTTCATTATATAGGGCGAACTAGCCGAATGGACTGCGCCCGTCCATCAGCACGGTGACTAATTCTAAAGGCGAAAAAAACCTTTAAAAATGTTTTAAAAAACCAAATCGGCACTAACCATGGTAAATGTTCAATAGAGCAATGTTCAATAGAGCAATGTTCAATAGAGCAATGTTCAATATGAGCAATGTTCAATAGAGCAATGTTCAATAGAGCAATGTTCAATAGAACAATGTTCAATAGAGCAATGTTCAATAGAGCAATGTTCAATAAAGCAATGTTCAATAGAGCAATGTTAAATAGATCAATGTTCAATAGAGCAATGTTCAAAAGAGCAATGTTCAATAGAGCAATGTTCAATAGAGCAATGTTCAATAGAGCAATGTTCAATACAGCAATGTTCAATAGAGCAATGTTCAATAGAGCAATGTTCAATAGAGCAATGTTCAATAGAGCAATGTTCAATACAGCAATTTTCAATACAGCATTTTTTGTTTTGTTTATTGCTCCCCTCATTCTATCATCACATAATTATGTGCTCCTCATTCTTCTATCACCATACTCTCCTTAACTCTTCCTACCCCAAGCTTTAAATCAACCTCATTCTGCACCTACCATCACGATCCACCTTCCCCATCCCAACCTTCCAACCATCCCATGCATGGTCCCGCCCTACCAACCCACTCACTCCCCTCGTGGACAACGTCTCTAAGAGCATACAACCAAGAACCTATGTCAACTACGACAAATTATGACCTGATTATCTTCTTGGGTCTTGTTCAGAAAATTACCAACTAAATTAAAGCCATAATTGGACACCGACTACCACCGAGTAGTGAGCGCCTTCCTGTTTATAAATCGATCCAATGTTTTACATTGTTTTTTAAAGCAAAACAATTTGTCTTTTAATACCTGATAAAATTGCTGCTAGAAACTGGCGCAACGTGGTAAGAAAGGGCAGGAATTAAATGATTTAGTCCAATCAGCCAAACGACTGAGGACTTCAATTGGATTGCTGTTACATTGGAGCAAAATGACTTATAAGCGAACTATAGGAAGTGTATATGTAACATTACGGGCGACTTTACCACCTGCAGTATTATTATTATTATTATGATGATGATGATGATGGCATAGCACTTCAAAAAAAATATATTAAAAAAAAGAAGAAGAAGAATTACACGTTTAATAAAACAAAGGTTCTCAAAAATTGCAATAAAAATTATATGTTATTTACATTAAGGATTCTTAAAATTATTATTTTTTATAAAGGCTGTGGTCTCTAACTCTAAAGATATATTATGTTAACATAAGACCTGGCGGGTTCTTAAATGATAACTGATAAGAGTAGAGATTTATAACCCATTGCAAGGAATAGAGAGGACGTCGTCATTGAAATAATGATCAATATAAAGTGTTTCAAAGATATTGCTGAATTGCAAGTGTACTAATTGTAGAATTGAAAAACGACTAACTTGTTGCCAAAAAAAAAAAAAACAATTTAAAAAAAAAAAAAAAACTAAAAAAAACCAAAAAAAAAAACAAAAAAACAATAAAAAAAAGAAAAATTAAAAAAAAAAAAAAAACAAAAAAATTAAAAAAAAAAAAAAAAAAAAAAAAATTAAAAAAAAAAAAAAAACTAAAAAAAACCAAAAAAAAAAACCAAACCAACATTTAAGTAATGGAATTTTATATACAGTAAAATATTTGAGAGCAGAGAATGGTTTCTCAAACTGGAGACCTGTGGCCCGTTACGGCTCAGGTCCGAGAACTGGACTCTATCAGTCCCGCTTAAGTTGAAGTACAAATGTAAGAAGGTCGTTTACAAAGACCAATAATCGCTACTTGGCAAATTGCAAAGACGGCCCAGGTTAGTGCAACAACGTCAACTGTCAGCATATTCAAACCCATCACTAACAATTTTGAGAAGGCAGTGTCTACATGTCCGGCGCGCCGGACGTGTAGACACTTCGTTTTAAGAAACCCTGCAGGTATGAAGAGAGGAACAATGTGTTTCGTTTGTTAATTGATTTTCAATAGCTGCGAGGGCAAGCGACTCTAACAGGCAAGGTGTTGACAGAGACGGGTCTGCCGGTTATGAGATTTAAAACGAAAAGAAGAAGAGAGGTGGGGGGGGGGGTCTGAAGACCTTTTTTTCTTCTTCCAGGAAGTGAGACCCCAACATAGGAAAGTCCTCATAGCTTTAAAGAGAGCGATTTACTTTCTATAAATAGAAATCGGCGTTACACATTAGGTAGGAAGTCAGACTCAGCCAAACAGGATCCTGTTCCACTGAGCACCTTGTCTTAGTGTTGAGACAGCCCAGCTGTGTCGTGCACAGGGTTTCTTTCAGGCAGCCCTGAAAAATAAAAAAAAATTCAATCAACCGAATGGTGGGAAATTTCTACTATTTCGTAAACAGCTCATGTCTTCTTTACGTAATACCACTGTTTATATTTCGATTTATACAAATGACCAGATTTGATAACCCATAAAAATGCATATTCTTTTTTTACCTAACGATTTTATGTTCTCTTCTTTTTGACTGTGGTAAGGCTTGGAAATATTTAGCAAAATTAATTATTTCTCGTAACTTGATTATTATAAGTCATTTTTTTTTTCATTTGTGTTTAGAATACAAAATGATGTTAGCTTTCTATCATGGAAACTTTTTTTTTTAATTTTAAAGTTAACTATGTAGATAACCCCCCCCCTCCCTCCCAAGATGTTTAAATTTTAAAAAAATGAAAGCCACAAACGTTTTAGTAATTTTAGATTTTTTTTTTCATTTGTGTTTAGAATACAAAATGATGTTAGCTTTCTATCATGGAAACTTTTTTTTTTAATTTTAAAGTTAACTATGTAGATAACCCCCCCCCCTCCCTCCCAAGATGTTTAAATTTTAAAAAAATGAAAGCCACAAACGTTTTAGTAATTTTAGTAGTATAAAAATAATATTTGCATAACCCAACTACGTCAAGCAGAGTTGTCCAATTCGACTTTTCGAGGTCATTTTTGCCACTTTTTAATTGTGTCCTCTCCCCCCCCCCCAACCTTGCATTGAACGATGATTAATAAGGAAATATACACATCAAATCTTAATGCCCTAAAATGTCCTAGGCCCGCTGCAGTTGTAAGGATTGCTGAGGTCACACGATGGTTTTCTAATGTTGAGGGACATCTACATTTTTTTACACCGAACATTTCTTCCGTTGCTCTCCAAGTGCAGAATGTTGCACAACGAAATGGACGCATTCGCTAAAATGTATTCCTTTAAATTTTTAATCTACCAAAAATTTCCTGAGGACTATTAAGATTTAATGGATGATATTAAGCTAAGGAAAATGCATACTCTCAAGGACGCCACAATTGAAAGTATTTAGTTCATGTTGGGCTGAAGCAAGTATGAAATTCTAATGTACCTACTGATGTCTAATTTTAGCGCTTTGCACAGGAAAGTATCAAGATCCTCCTCAAAATTGCCTGAAACAAAACATCAATTTTAAGTATGTGCCAAAATGCACCCCTGCATTTTGAATATGTGCGACTGTCTTCAGTACCCTCAAATTCTATACCCCTTCCCCCACGCTGATCAATGTTACAGTATAGGCCAAGAGTACCCTCAATGTCTGCACTTCTTCCCTAAAAAATGACATTACAGCTGGCGCTTGTCATAATTTTTGTTGATGATATATTCACTATCTAGTGGAGTAGCTAGTGTTAGTGCTGATAGATACATAACCTAGTGAAGTAGCTAGTGTTAGTGCTGATAGATACATAACCTAGTGGAGTAGCTAGTGTTATCGCTGATAGATACACAACATGTGGAGTAGCTAGTGTTAGTTGTGATAGATACACTAACTAGTGGCGTAGCTAGTGTTAGTGTTGATAGACACACAACGTAGTGGAGTAGCTAGTGTTAGTCCTCATAGATACACAACGTAGTGGAGTAGCTAATGTTTGTCCCTCACAGTGACTCCCATTGACCCCTTATACTGACTCCTTCACTGTGACTCTCTCATAATGTCTCCGCCACTGACTCCTACACAACGTCTGCGCCACTGATTGGGGTGGAGCTTCTCTTTCACAGCACTGCGCTACAGGCCTTTTGCAATAATAACATAGCTATATGCAACCACTTATACGTGCCCAAAAGATACGCCTCTATAAAAGAAGACTTGCCATTGCGTCCCCATTGGATCAGGCAGAACGGAACATGTCCAAATGCCCTTTGGATCAGGCAGAAATCACATGCCCTATTTCCCTTTGGATCAGGCAGAACGGAACATGCCCAAAATACCCGTTTGATCAGGATGATGATGATTGGATCACCTGACCATCACAGTTTCCCCTCCTTCCACGACACTTCCTAAGCGGACATCAAAACTTCCGTATGCCTCTACCGCCACCTTATTGCCCCCTCTCGGTGACTCCACGACCGCCACAACTCAGTACTAAGGCCCCCCGTCCCCTCAAACCACCCCCCCCGGTGACAACACGACCGCCACAACTCAGTACTAAGGCCCCCCTCAGTGTCCCCTCGGTGATAACACGCCCGCCACAACTCAGTACTAAGGTCCCCGCCCCCCTCNCCGCCCCCTTATCGCCCCCCCCCGGTGACTACACGACCGCCACAACTCAGTACTAAGCCGTATTCCATTAAATGCTCCACTACGTCCCCCAAGCTGCACTCGTCCCTGACAAGCTCGCCCCTGGGACGGAGGGACAATCGATGCAGCACTTCTGAAACTATGGGCGCTTACAAAGAACCACTGCTGGGGCGTAGGTGGAGGGGGCTTATCTTGGCCACAACACGTCACAGCTGGAATAGGGGGGGGGGGACTAGGGGATGAGGATCAGACGTCGGTGTTAAGTGAGTTTATTTTCAATTTAGGATTGAGAATCCCTGATCTAATGTCCTCTGTTTAATAGCAAAATTTGTCCGCATCACTAATTGCCGTTTCCACGATTGTGGAGTTCCTCTAGGCTTGTAGAAATGATTGGGCCCCCATCACCACACAGAGCCTTTAATAGGCAAGGGATTGTGGCCCAGGTCGAATGTCAAAGCGACGCAAGTGGCCAGTTGTCGTTGATTGATGCTTGTTTGTTTGGTGATGTTAGGAGGGGTTGCGTGGGTGGGAGGGGGGGCGGGCGAATGGGGTGTGGTGAGTCCTCACAGAGACGGATTGTTGGTCTGGATCTTGTAGAACGTTGCACAATTTAAATCAACTGTTGAATACCTCACCAACTAGTGAACATGGCGTATCAGCATCATATATTATCTGTATGTGGATATATGTATAGTTGTTGTTGGGGGGTTATTTAATTGTGTTTAACATAGAGAATGACGTCATATACCTCCAGGGGTATACAAAGACCACAGTTTGAGAAGTTTTTGGAATAGAGGGGCCAAGGAAGGAAATCATGGATCACATATAATGGGTGTTTGAAAAGAAGACAAATGTCTGTGATATAAATGTGGCATTCATTTATTTATATAATACAAAACAAGAGGCATAAGTTCCTTATAGACTTATAAATATAACTTCAGTTACCTTCTCTTCTTAAAAACGTAAAAAAATAATCGTCCGTGAATAAGAGTATCAAGCATACAACCCCCCCCCCCAAAAAAAAAACACGTTTAACCAGAACGCACCCCCTCTATAATAGGATCCTACGGGGACGCGAACCACAGTTTTGAGAACACTGCTCTAATAAATGTCTTTATAATTGTTTCAGCCACTCCCAGACTTTTGTATTCAAATGGTCGCATCAAAATTCTTGATACTATGCGCCCTTTGCAGAAATCTTGAAACGAGAGTGGACCATTGGCAGAGACCCACCACAACAACACAGGCACACCCCCCCCCCAAACCCCATAAATAAAATGCAATTAAAAAAAAGAAGAGGAGTGTGTATGCCATGAGCATTTCCGTTGTGATACTAAGAGTAGTTTAAAATGATTTCTGATCTTTGCATTCACTAGGATCACACCTATACGGGTCTGGGTGACCTTGAGACACTGACCTGGTAGGTCAGAGTTGTAATATCATGTACTGATAGTAAAAATGTGTTATGGCCTTGACAGAAATGTCACTTTGGTGTCAACAATCAACACAAGCACTGACGCTGTTTGACATTCTGAACATCCATTGAAAACTTTAGAAAATTTGGTGGTCACACTGCCATGTCAGATAAAGGCATGTGGTGGTCCCACTGCCAGGGTCAGATAAATGCATGTGGTGGTCCTACTGCCAGGGTCAGATAAAGGCATGTGGTGATCCTACGGCCAGGGTCAGATAAAGACATGTGGTGGTCCCACTGCCAGGGTCAGATAAAGGCATGTGGTGGTCCTACTGCCAGGGTCAGATAAAGACATGTGGTGGTCCTACTGCCAGGGTCAGATAAAGGCATGTCGTGGTCCCACTGCCAGGTCCAGATAAAGGTATGTGGTGGTCCCACTGCCAGGGTCAGATAAAGGCATGTGGTGGTTCTACTGCAATGATCAGATAAAGGTATGTGGTAGTTCTACTGCCATGGTCAGATAAAGGCATGTGGTGGTTCTACTGCCATGATCAGATAAAGGTATGTGGTGGTTCTACTGCCATGATCAGATAAAGGTATGTGGTGGTTCTACTGCCATGGTCAGATAAAGGCATGTGGGGGTCCTACTGCTAGGTCCAGATAAAGGTATGTGGTGGTCCTACTGCCAGGGTCAGAAAAGGCATGTGTTGGTCCTACTGCCGGTTTCAGATAAAAGAATTTGGTTGTCCTTAACAACGCCAGCAGATGGCCTTCTGTGGCCCTGAGCACCGCCAGCAGATAAAGTCATCTTGTAGCCATGGGACCCACCAGCAGAGTTACCCATGTAGCTATTTATGCGATAGAAGTTTATTTTCCGACAAGACACAGCTATTACTCGCTGGACAATGCGGTGTGACATTTCATAGTTGATCATTAAGAAGACAATTTCACTTATAAATGTGTCGTTACAGGTAGGGGATGACAACATGTGACACTGCTTGAACTAATGTCTAGTGGACAGAGTGTTTGGTGGCCAACACTGCACGTATTCTAGTCTAGTGGACAGAGTGTTTGATGCCCAACACTGCACGTATTCTAGTCTAGTGGACAGAGTGTTTGGTGCCCAACACTGCACGTATTCTAGTCTAGTGGACAGAGTGTTTGGTGGCCAACACTGCACGTATTAATGTCTAGTGGGCAGAGTGTTTGGTGGCCAACACTGCACGTATTAATGTCTAGTGGGCAGAGTGTTTGGTGGCCAACACTGCACGTATTCTAGTCTAGTGGACAGAGTGTTTGGTGGCCAACACTGCACGTATTAATGTCTAGTGGGCAGAGTGTTTGGTGGCCAACACTGCACGTATTAATGTCTAGTGGACAGAGTGTTTGGTGGCCAACACTGCACGTATTCTAGTCTAGTGGACAGAGTGTTTGGTGCCCAACACTGCACGTATTCTAGTCTAGTGGACAGAGTGTTTGGTGGCCAACACTGCACGTATTCATGTCTAGTGGACAGAGTCGTTGGGTGGTCCTGTCATTCGTTTGTTGGTGTCTTGCCCCCTGCATTCAAAGTTGATATTTATCTCTTTTCCAAATCACAACTTTGGGCCCCTTAATTATCGCGAGACACTCTGCACCCGCACGGGGTGTAGCGTCTAAGGCAGCGGTTCTCAACCTGTGGGTCGTGACCCCTTTGGTTCAGAGGGGTCGCCTAAGACCATCGGAAAACACATATACGCCACAGTTATGAAGTAGCACGATAACAATTTTGTGGATAGGTGTCGCCACAATATGAGGCACTGTGTTAAAGGGTCGCGGCATTAGAAACCACTGGTCTAAGCTAAGGCCCATTTCACTGTATTACTAGTGTGCAGCTACACTGTAGTAGTGTAAATCCCTGATCTTGTATTGACATCAAAAGTTTGAGTTCCGGGCAGAGGCTTAGCGAGGGGGGGGGGGCAGATGTCCGGGACAGATGTCCCCGAGCGCAAGCTAGTTAGGGGCGCCAAAATGTGCTTCGATATTATGTTAGTGGTAAAAAAATTGGGCTTGAGAGCTGAAAAAAAAAGAAAAGGGGCGCTTTAAAATGGATCTTTTCCGCGGGCGCCAAACACCCTCGCTACGCCTCTGCTTCCGGGACGGTGAGAACCTCTCAGTCCTATCTAGCAGCCTATCAAGCATGCCATTTTGACACGCTTCACCCGCCTTGTCATTTATTGGTCCGTCGCTATCAGCAGACGTTTCCAGTCCTTGGCCTAATATCTGTCAGCGTGTATGCTCTAATATGTCGTATGACATGACATGATCAAATGATACGAATAAATGATATGATGTCAATTTTAATGGTTTGTGATTTCATCATGGCAAAGTGAGCTGATACTAAAAAAAAAAAGTTTGCTAAAAAAACCTATGTTATTATGGGAACGTCGCTATAAAAACCAGTCGACCAATGTGAAGAACATTACTGTATAGCGGCGGTGCTCAGCATGTGGGTCGCGACCCCTTTGGGGGTCGAACGACCCTTACGAGGCATTCGTCTAAGACCATCGGAAAACATATGTTTGAGAAGTAGCAACGAAAATAATTTTTGGTTAGGGGGTCACCACAAAATGAGGAACTGTATTAAAGGGTCACGGCATTAGGAAGGTTGAGAACCACTGCTCTATAGAAGCAACATGGAGAAACGTTAGGGTAAAAACTTATGCAATTTAACAACTTACTGTTAAGTGTTAATAATGTATGTAATTACACAAGTAGGCCTAGTTGGCAATGTCATATTTCTGTCCTTCTCTCGAACTTGAGCCCAAAAGTTCAAGGTTATCACAAGGTGACACGATTTGATATTACAAAGTAAAGTTTGGGGTGGGGGATCTAGGCTTCACTTAAGCGGTTCCCCATTAAAATTAATAGATTTGATGTCTAACCTTTATAATTAAGTTTTACTTATTACTAGTATTTATTTTTTTAAACTCACGTGATATATTGCTGGATTAAACGTAAACTCATAAAAAATGCATTGATGTGTAAAAAATGATTATTTATTGCGTATGTCTTATGGTAAGATACGCGCACGTACATGATCAACAGATGTATGAGATAACTTTGTTTTAAAGATCAATCATTCTCGTGACGCAACTGCAACACTCTTTACCTGGCCACAATTGTCACTTTTGGAAGTCGGTAGTATTCTAACATTGTTCCAAGGATGATGTTCTAACATTGTTCAAGGGATCATGTTCTAAAATTGTTCAAGGGATCATGTTCTAACAATGTTCCAAGGATGATGTTCTGACATTGTTCAAATGATGATGTGAAAAAATATTAAATACAATTTTTGACTGAATGATGTAACATTAACCCAGTAAGCCAGCGGTTCTCAACCTGTGGGAAGCGACCCCTTTGGGGATCGCGAGACCCTTTTCCAGGAGTCGCCTAAGACCATCTGAAAACACATATCCTTACAGCAATGAAGTAGCAACGAAAATTATTGTGTGGCAGGGGGTCGCCACGACAAGATAAACTGTATTAAAGGGTCGCGGCACTAGAAAGGTTGAGAACCACTGCAGTAAGCGGTCCTGGGATTTGAAACGATCATTGATACATACCTCAACACCAGTGAACTGTCCTATGATATGGAACAATCACTGATACATACCCCACACCAGTGAACTCTCCTATGATATGGAACAATCACTGATATATACCCCAACACCATGGCAGTGAACTCTCCTATGATATGGAACAATCACTGATATATACCCCAACACTAGTGAACTCTCAAATGATATGGAACAATCACTGATATATACCCCAACACCAGTGAACTGTCCTATGATATGGAACAATCACTGATATATACCCGAACACCAGTGAACTGTCCTATGATATGGAACAATCACTGATATGTACCCCAACACCAGTGAACTCTCCTATGATATGGAACAATCACTGATATATACACCCCAACACCAGTGAACTCTCCTATGATATGGAACAATAGTGAACTGTCCTGTGATATGGAACTGTCACTGACACATTTTATAAACAAACACTAAAACAATTCCTGTATATTTTGAAAAAATGGCATTTATTTGATGTCATCGTCACCAAATGTACACAAGGAAAAACAACTCAGTTTGCATTTTTTTAAGAGCAATAATCATAAAATATCCACATAAAAATAATCAAAATATACAGACTATTATTACGTCACACTCCAAAATCTGTCTTCATGAAATGAGAAATCACAATGTGCCTCTGTTTCACTCTTATCAGAGGAAAGATGCAAGCAGAAGTCAGACACTCCCTGTGACAGTTGCACACACACACACAATACTATCAATAAATCAACCAAACAGAAGACAGAATTCAGCCAATAATTTATGATTTAAAGAAGAAAAAAAAAACGAGATTTCAAAGAATATTCTGTGTTGCAAACAGCATGTCACATACAATAATTTCGTACGTTTGTGCATATATATATATATATAAAAAAAAACAAAGAACATATTTATCACTGTCCAGTAGGGTTGAAGTTGTTCACACCTACCGCCAAGAAACGTCCAGACTGAATACAGAGTACCGGTACTTGGTGTTATATGGAAAACTGGAAGTACTCAATTTTTTTATTTTTTTTTTAAATTCTGACATTCTTTGGTTTTGTCCACTTTAGCAATATTTATCAAAGAGAGAGAGACCCAAGATTACATCTTACATACTTTATACATACAGACAGTAAGAAATGAAACATACTGCTACTAATAAAATATAAATAAGAATGAAAGAAGCTTAAGATTAAGAAATGCTTTTAATTTTTGAAGGATTTTTTGTGTTTCTTTTTAATAATAATTTCTTAAATTCGTGGATTCCAAACTGAAAGACATAGGATGAAAACATGTGAGGGGTATGTCATTTCAAATAGGGGGACACACAAAAAAAAAAAAAACCAAGTAAGATATGAAAATAAAATGCTGTTGAAATACTTTGGATGTGCAATGTTAGCAAAAGTTCAGTAGAAATCGTAAAAATAATGTGGAAAATAAAATATATTTTTTTTGTGAGGAGTTGAAATAGATTTTTTGGGAATAAATTGTTTTGAAAAGTAATAAACAAAGCCAATTAAGACACCAGAGAAAAAATTTAAGATGAAGAGAGAAATTTATAAGAATATTTGTGTCTTTATTCACACACACACACACTTATTGATTTTAATAACTTTATGAACATTTTCGGTATTCATATATATGAATAATTCTGCATCGAACTATCAATTCTCGGCATCACTTTGCATTCGTTTTATTTTTGACTAATACTTGCAACATTATTCAAGACTTGCAATATTATTCAATGCTTGCAATCAGATCAATTCCAATTTAAAAGATTTAGTAATGCATAAAATCCATTGTCCAGAATGGATGAAAAAGAAATTAATCTTTATTATAAATTAATGCAATGCAATGATCCATAACAAGATGTCTGTCAATGCTAAAGCTCAGTCAAGTCCTGGTCAAGTCAGTCAAGTTATCATCAAGCCATCTTCATAAAGAGCACAGGACAAAAATTAAAAATTTGATCACAAAATGTTTTGTTTAGTGTTTTGAAGAATGAGCGAGCAGTTACACAAGCCGGCTATTCTCCCATTAATTGTCATGGCACAACAGCAGCTCCTAATCTCTGGCCGTATAGGGTGTAGGGAGAATAATAGGGTCCGACGGGAAAGGACTGCGGGGTAGGGGGGCTGGCACCCACCGCAGAAAGAGGAGATTTGTACGGGTGGTACCTGCTTGCGCCCAGGAGGCTTGACACTGGACTTAAACTTGTTGGGTAAGACCTTCTCAGAGAGTTCGGGCTAAGAGGTGCGGACAGGTGAGGGTAGGCCGCCAGGGACGGGAGGCCAAGGCCGGCGTAGGACGCCGCCAGCGTGGACACGTCCATCGATGATGTGTGCGTCCTCAGATGCTGGAGGAGGTCCTCGGAGGACGTGAACCGCTTGCCGCAGTAATCGTTGCCTGAAACCCAGTTGCATACGTATGGAAGTCCTTGATGGGCAGCGGCGAGGGCGTTGTGCGGGTACAGGGAGTGTAACGATGACAGGGCCGACATTGAACTGGACAGGGAGCTGGCCGACGACAGCGAGGGGAGGAGCATGGAGGAGGCAGAGGCGCCCTGGAGCCCGAGGGCGGACAGGCTGGTCAGAGATTTCTCGTGGGCACATTGGGAACAGCCTGGGGCGTTGCATGTTGACGACAAGTGGGAGTTCTGCAGGGTCAGCTGGCAGTTAGTGCAGTAGGGATCCCTGCAGACCGGCACCAGAGTGGTCGCACCCGAAGGCGTGCGGACCCTGGCATATGTTACAAAGGGGGATAATGCAGACGGGGAACCGGCGGCCGCAGCCGCTTTCAAGGCCGACGACTGCGCGGCGGCGGCGGCTGCCGAAAAACTGGACAGGCTCGTGTGTGCCGCCAGAGCGCTGTGGTAGCTGGGGTCAAGGCCGTGTGACATGAGCGCCAGGTGGGTCGGGTAGCCGGCGAGATGGGCGGCCGTCTGGAGGCCACCGAGCATGGACTGGTGAGACACGGATGGCTTGACCGAACTGCTCAGAGGCGACGACTGCATCACGGATGTTGCGTGGGAGCTCATGGCCTTTGAATAGGACGGTGAGGAGGAGCTGGTGTGCGACATCGACCCGGAGGACGCGGGCGAATCACGATTTCTGTGGTGAGAGTGGTGGTGACCGTTACTGCTGCCGTGCTGGTGATGATCACCACCGCCGACACTCACGGGTTCGCCTTTCCCGTTGCTGCTCCTGGAGCTGGATCGTTGTCCATTGTGCGAGTGATGTCCACCAGCCGACACCGGTCTGGACGACGAGCTGGAGGAACTGGACATGCTGGAACTCGTGTGACCACTCGGAGAGATCGGCGCCTTCGGCTCGGCACTCGACGTCCTCACGGATTTCTCACCGGACGGTATGGGCACGAGCGGCGGGATCTCCTTAGGCGGGAAGGTCCTGAAGCCAGGTTTGTTGGAGTCCCGGCCCGAGTCCTTGTGCCCGTGAGAACTGGGTCTCTTGTTGGAGGACTCGGACTCTGAACACTTGTCTGGTTTCTCGCAGTCTTTCTTCTCCAGGGGCGGTATGATCGGCTTGGAAGGTGACGTGTCCTTGCCGATGGCGCTGCAGGTCTGTGCTAGTAGAGCCAGTGGGCTTTTCTTAGCATCCAGCTGTAGAAGAGAATAAAAAAAACTAATCAGCTATCGTCCATTTAAGGTCATCGTGTTTTTGTGTTCTGTATTGGAAGTGGCATCTTTGTGTCTAAGTGACATCTTTATGTCTAAGTGACATCTTTATGCCTACATACATCATAGTATTTTCTCAATATAAAAGTTTTGAGGTACAAATACGCCCTCACACAAGTCGGAAAATAAAAGGGGAAAATTAACGTAATCCTCCTACAAATGGGCTAAAGTTAACAAAATTGTTTTTTTTTAAACAATTAAAAAAAAACAAACAACCCACAATAAATTGTTTAAGATAAGCTTAAAGTGTCATCCCCGTCAGACCTCCTCGCTAAAAGCAGGCATTCATGGCCGAGGCCGTGCCGAGTGCTGTGTTATTAGACGCGCAAATAAACATGCCAGCTAAGCTCTTGGATGTGATAAATAATTCCGTCTTTTTCACCACGAAAAGTGGATTAAATAAATAACACGGACCTCTCGGGCCGCCCTCGTAGGACCGTCCGATCAACAAATACCAAATACCACTAAGTGTCATCACACCCGTGCAGACGAACACGGACCAGAACAACATGCAGTTCGCAGACAAGGTGTTTTTTTTTTTTGCCCTTAACATTTTTGGCACCCCCACCCCTTTTTTTTTTTCGTCATGTACCGTCTTTTAGCCGAATCGTGAATCTTATGTTGGTAGAGTCACTTACCGAGACACCAAGAAGAAAAAAAACCGGGGTAAATCTATATTTGACCGCAGTTTATGGCGGTCTACTGCAGCCAAACAAAGCCAATCCAATGACAGCTTGTCGTTCCGTTATAACCGATTGGCCTGGCCATGTCAAGTCTAATGTCACGTGGTAGCGTCAGATAAACGGAGCCGTCCAATTACGTTATCAAAGTGTGTGCTTTTTTTTTTTAATGAGAATTTATGATCGTCCACGAACGCGTTTGAACTGTAGGGTTTACATTGAAATACTGAGACGGCAGAGAGCTTGAGCCACACGAGTATAGTACACGACACAACATAGTCAACAGTAGGCCCCACGTGAAGGTGTTAGTTTTGGGGAGGGGGTGATAATGCAACGGGGGGGGGGGGCACATGACATCAATCGGTCTCAAGCACGACTGCTACTATCATCTCACTGGTCGGTCGCCTGTGGTCAGCACACAACACGCGCGGCTCACTTGACCAAGACAGAAAGTCAATAACCGGAAGTTTCCCCCCCCTCCCCGTTTTTGTGATCGATGGCTGGTCAGCGCAGGCAAGATGTTGGTTGGCGGCGTTCTCCATTTCATCCCCGTGATGAGTCTGCGATGGTTCTCAAAACAGTACCACGATCAGACACAATATGATACCCCAACTCATAACTTTATCTTGTCATACAATTTGACTTAGGGATAACTGGGGAATGTGAAAGACAAGCAGAATATCACGGTATACCTGTATCGTGGTATGCCACATACGATAATTTGATATGATGTTTTACCGGGCCACCACTCGTCTTAACTCTGGAATCACTGAGGCTTAACATTTTTGAGCCGTTGGGCTGAGTGTGACTGCACAAAAAAAAAAACACAAAAACTACCTCTAGTTACGTCCCGTCATTCCACACAAAGCATTAAGATACAATCTTACACCTTTCAACTGGTAGCAGCTTAGATAAGATGCCCAACAGTGGCGCACTACCATTGGTTTTGTGTGTGTCGTTTAAATGGGAAATGAATTCAAACTTTCCAACTTCTCGATCGTGTCTTTTTGCCAGACCAGAATATGATAAAAAACATGGACGGGTTATTCGCCTTTTGCAATTCGGTTGGCGATCTGTTCTGTTGAGTTTGTTGAATTAGCTCTTAGTTTAAGTTTGGAATCAAAAGACGCAAGAGGGTGATGGTCGTAAGAAGGTGTGGGTTATAAGGTGTGGGTTATAAGGTGACGGTCTTAAGAAGGTGACAGTCTGGAAATTATTATTTTTATTAGTGGTCTTTTGTTTATTTCAACTGAAATATTTTTTTTTTTTACATTTGGTTGCAGCTGTATTTCTAGCTTATGGTTGTTTTGTTATTTTAAGTATATAAAGTAACATAAAGATGATTTGTAGTAAAATGCCTGGTAGTGTAGTGTAGGATCCAAATTAGTAACAGTCTACATTTCTTCATATGCCAATTTGCGGTTAACATTGGCAGCCGCCTCCACACACTGGAGTCTCTTCTGCTGAGATGTAATTGTATTGATATTTACCTGGAAAGCCGTAGGATTATGTATGCCACTTATACATGTTCAGTTAGTAAACGAATCTAATCCCTCAAATATTCAGCTTGAAGTGGACTGTCAACAAACAGTACCCGAGATACGACTGGTTGGTCACGTGTGCTTTTTTTCTTTTCTTTTTTTTGTGTGTGTTTTGTTTTGTTATTTTTTCTTCTTAAATTTGATGTAAACTTGGGCCTTGGACTTGAATGGGGTGAATGTGTCAATGCCTTGTAATATGTCCATCACTATGATCATTGTGTGATTCGGCATTATCGTGCTACAGAGTATTCATAACTAACACTAAAATGACAGAGTCTTCGTTTTGAAAAGTGACACATACTCCGATAAGGCCTCGAGAGTGTCCTCGGATAACGTGCCATCACGAGCGAGTGATCGTTGGGGGTGGGGAAACACGGCAAGTTAAAGGGCGCCGCTGCTATTTAAGCCTCCGATTGAAATCATGAGAGAATGTGCATTCACGTGGGGCTGATCAGACCGCTCAATAATAGAGGTAAAAGGGTTTATAAATGCTAAATATCTATTAGTATTAGTAAATGACTATTTGAAACTCATCTGACATTCAAACTATAACATTCAACCCTTTTCTTTCCGTGAAGTCATTTTTTTTTTCTAATAATTTTTGTTTTCGTTTTTAAATTACGCCTTTTCAATATATTTTTTGTACAACAATAAGAACAAAATCCCATAATTCAGCGTTGAAAATATAATAAAATAGTTCGATAGGCTTTCAAATTAATAAAACTTGACTAAAACTGAGCTGAAATAAGTCTACATACGATATTTTTTTAAATACAAAAATATAAGACCGGGGACTTTAGCTCTTTGTAGCACTTTAACATCATTTAAGACCACAGAGAACGAAGAGAACATTGAGAGTTAAATAGTAAAAGCCCACTAGACTAGACCAGGGCCAGGCTAGACTAGACTGGACGAATACTAACACAAGACCAACTCACCGTGGTGGGCAGCGGCTGGAGATAATCCGGGTGCAGGTACTGGCTAACACCCGACGTAAGCATTGTCAGACCGGACGATGAGGAGGTCATTTACTGCCCCAGGTGGACAATAACCGGCTATCCAAAGTAATGGTGAGTAATCCAACAAAAATAGAATTCCTCTCGTTTCAGATCCTCTCGAGTATGGATGGTAATCCAGATTCAGAAAACTATTTCAATAAGAAATGTACTGTCGATTATTTTATAAAATTTAATCCACTTTGCAATCAAGTAAGTTGATGTCCGTACCGACTTGGAGTTCCGAACTAAATCAAGTAATCCTCAAGAATTAATTCCATCTCCGATGTTTATAAATATAAATCCACAAAAGAAGCCAACATCGGTGAATCTCTCACAACTTCCAAAAAAAAGGAGTGGAAGAAAAAAAACGGCGTAGTGAATGTACGAAGAGGACGCGCACTACATCCAACGAGCGTCGCTATTCTACTGACTCGAGATCCTGTCCGACGCGAGCGTTTTGTGTGTTCCTTTTCACGTTCCGCGAGTTTGCAAGAGGTGATGACTGCAGTACGCAACGAACAACCTCTCGCGGCAACTGTCAATCACGCGATTCGCCCTCACTCACCGCTGTGCAAAGCTGTAGTGAATAAAGCCACCCTCGTCGACAACACGCAGAACACAAGCCGACAATACTATAGGATTTTGTGAAGACGGGGGAGGGGGGGGGGAAGGAGAGAGAGGGTGGGTGGGGGAGGGAGGGGGGGGGAGGAGA
>CAXITT010000546.1:183449-253999 GCA_964033795.1 Lymnaea stagnalis
GGGGGGGGGGAGATCAGAGAGTCTTCAGTCATACTTCAGTCTAAAACTTGGTCTGTCATTAAACACAGATAATTTCACCCACCGAACTGGGTTTAATCACGCTAGGAAAACACCCCCCACCCCACATCATGCATGTCTAAAGACTAGTATAACATTCCCACCCCACATCACCCCCTTTTGACCTCCACCCACAACCCCCACACCCCCGCCCCCCAACTCCTCACAGTTGTCGTATCGCGTCTACGTCTTAACGTTATGTCCGATTCTAATCTCCGCGTCCATTCTTTTGTTTGACCCCCATTTTTACAATCAGTCATTTCGACTGTTTTTACACCCCCGTGTTTATGACCTCTTGGTCCAACAGTGACGGTGGGCCCACGTCTTTCATCTCCCCACCCATGAAAGACTGGCAACTGTCATGGCCGTGAAGGGCCCCCATCAGCCTATTGTCCACCCTGCTCAGACCCGACGGTATTAGTAAGATATTATTTTTTATGTAATATTTCAATATCCATTTTTTATTTAAAAGGGGAGGTGGAAAATGGTACGGTTGACCGTGTTTATGACCTCTTGGTCCAACAGTGACGGTGGGCCCACGTCTTTCATCTCCCCCCCCATGAAAGACTGGCAACTGTCATGGCCGTGAAGGGCCCCCATCAGCCTATTGTCCACCCTGCTCAGACCCGACGGTATTCCCCCCCCCCCTCAGACCTACAAGGTTTTAACTCCCTGTCAGCTCTTAAGGCTAATTGATAAGACGTTCCCCTCTCCCGGCCTCGTTACCGCTTTGATCCCGGGATTCGGGCCCATTAGCGGGAACTTGACATTCCGGAATGGCCACGTAGCCGAGATATGCAAATGTCACTCCGTGGGTCTGAACAACGGTGAGGTGGAATGTTGCTGTGGTTGAACAACGGGAAGCGGTGTATTGATGTGGTTGGACAACGCGGGGAGATGTTGCTCTTGTTGCTGTGGTTGAACAACAGGAGAGAGATGTCTTCTTTATGAACATGATTTTTTTAGGGTTTCATTTCTTTGAGGGTTTCATTTCTTTGAGGGTTTCATTTCTTTCAGGTTTTCATTTCTTTGAGGGTTTCATTTCTTTGAGGGTTTCATTTCTTTCAGAGTTTCATTTCTTTGAGGGTTTCATTTCTTTCAGGGTTTCATTTCTTGGAGGGTTTCATTTCTTTGAGGGTTTCATTTCTTTTGGGGTTTCATTTCTTTTAGGGTTTCATTTCTTTCAGGGTTTCATTTCTTTTAGGGTTTCATTTCCCTCTGTGGTTCAGCTGGTCCTAGACGAAAAATCATGATCTTCCGAAGGCCAAACAAAACCAAAGCGAGACTGTGCTTATAAGAAGAAATCAGTAGAAGGTAGTTGCTAGAAGGTCTGTGTTGGTAGTGTTGGCTACACGTAGGCAGTAATCCCATTAGAAATTTTAATTTTTAATGTAGCACGGACATGTCTAAGAGACATAGACTTAGGACTATAGCTAGTAAGAGAGTTAAAGTCATTTAGACTAGATAGTAAGAGGGTTGAATTCAGTTAGACTAGCTAGTTAGAGAGTTGAATTCGGTTAGACTAGCTAGTTAGAGAGTTGAATTCAGTTAGACTAGCTAGTTAGAGAGTTGAATTCAGTTAGACTAGCTAGTTAGAGAGTTGAATTCAGTTAGACTAGCTAGTTAGAGAGTTGAATTCAGTTAGACGAGCTATTAAATTCAGTTAGGCTCCACACTGTTGTGCGAGTTTCCAATCGACCCAAACCCATGGCAAACGTCAACTGTCTGAGGACCTTTGAAGAACGATACAAGCAAAACGCTACCAGTGATAACTCTTTAAATATATCTATATTTAATATGTATATACATTTTCAATTACCTTTAGTTTGCCGGCATCCGTCCGTCACAATGTGACGATAGAGTGGGCTATAAACCCACTGGGCTGTGTTGGGACGGGGCTTTCAACGTGTGGGTGTGAGATACTTCTGGCGGGCCGCAAAGTGGGTGCAGCGGGCCTTTATGTTGTGCACACCTGATTGATCTCAATAAAACTGAGCCAATTTGCGGAGTGAAATGTACACTCCTCTGTCATTCTATTCTAGGGTATCAGGTCAATACTCAGGTCAATACTCAGGTCTCCTCTCTCCCGCCCTACAACCCCCTCACCTCCCTTAGTTTTTCCACGCCTACTTAAAAATGAAAATTTGGGGAAATTCCAATTTTGTAACTACTGGGTGATCAGTGAGCCATGACGAACTGTGTTTTATACGGTGATCTGTGAGCCATGACGAACTGTGTTTTATACGGTGATCTGTGAGCCATGACGAACTGTGTTTTATACGGTGATCTGTGAGCCATGACGAACTGTGTTTTATACGGTGATCTGTGAGCCATGACAAACTGTGTTTTATACGGTGATCTGTGAGCCATGACAAACTGTGTTTTATACGGTGATCTGTGTCTTTTGAGCCATGACGAACTGTGTTTTATACGGTGATCTGAGAGAGCTACATTGTGATCTGAGAGAGCTACATTGTGATCTGAGAGAGCTACATTGTGATCTGAGAGAGCTACATTGTGATCTGAGAGAGCTACATTGTGATCTGAGAGAGCTACATTGTGATCTGAGAGAGCTACATTGTGATCTGAGAGAGCTACATTGTGATCTGAGAGAGCTACATTGTGATCTGAGAGAGCTACATTGTGATCTGAAAGAGCTACATTGTGATCTTAGAGAGCTACACTGTGATCTGAGAGAGCTACATTGTGATCTTAGAGAGCTACATTGTGATCTGAGAGAGCTACTTTGTGATCTGAGAGAGCTACATTGTGATTTGAGAGAGCTACGTTGTGATCTTAGAGAGCTACACTGTGATCTGAGAGAGCTACATTGTAAACTTAGAGAGCTACATTGTGATCTGAGAGAGCTACATTGTGATCTGAGAGAGCTACATTGTGATCTGAGAGAGCTACATTGTGATCTGAGAGAGCTACATTGTGATCTGAGAGAGCTACATCGTGATCTGAGAGATCTACATTGTGATCTGAGAGAGCTACATTGTGATCTGAGAGAGCTACATTGTGATCTAAGAGAGCTACATTGTGATCTGAGAGAGCTACATTGTGATCTGAGAGAGCTACACTGTGATCTGGGAGAACTACATTGTGATCTTGGAACACTTAAGTTTTTAATTACACATAATTAGTTATGTCTCGTTTTTTATCGTCTGCTGAAGAAGGCATTTAGCCGAAACCTCATTTTGTTTTCATCTGTTTTTTTTTTAAATTTATTTGTACAGACTTAACATAATTCTTTCCACGATGTCATGTATGTACTTCACATGGTTTGGACCCACCCACCCAACTCCCATTTATATGATCAACATTAATTCATAAAGGGAGACACACACACACACAAAAAAAACATATTTATGACATAGATCGTACTGTAAATAAAAACATCTAAATCGGTTACGGAGAATAATCGAATGTTTAAATTATGTGATCGATACCAATATTTGGAACTCACTTTGACTTCGTAGACCAGGGCCAAGCACCGCAGAAGTTCAGCTGTTTTCACATTACGTGCTGGATTACTTAACCTTTGACCAACGTGTGTGTGCCATACCACGTGATCGGTCAACCACCGTTTTCTGAAGGAATAGACGGGACTTTTTTTTTCTTTCTTTTTTTAAATAAAAAATACCAAGTTATAAAGCCTGCCCCTTCATAAATATTTTCTCAACGGGTATAATTTTAAAGAATTGTCTCATCCTTTGAACCAGGTAGGCGAACTTGTGTTACCACTGCCACTGTTGTACAAACAGATTAACGTCCGTTTAAAAGGTTACACAGACACGCTATTTCCTACGGTCCTGTGCGGACGCCTGCACACAAAAATTAAAGCTTAGATGTGATGGCCAGTGGTCATCCCGTGGTCCACTCGACCGTCGTTTAAGGGGGGGGCCCCCTCACACACTCAGATGCTCAATGTTGTAGGAGTCACGGCCTAGCGTCGACCTGTAGTATCTCACACCCACACGTTGAAAGCCCCCGTCCCAACACAGCCCAGGGGGTTTACAGCCCATTGCTGACCAGGAGACCGTGACCGACACAAGTGGTGTAAACATTGACCAGAGACTTTTGTGCTGTGGGGTAAGCTTAATGCCTCTCATGCCTGGGGATCGAATGGAGACACCCTCGGGTCGGCTTCTCACCTTGCCTATGGAGTGGCTAATAACAGTGGAGCAGGCTGAGTGGCTAGTAGCAGTGGCTAGTAGACAGCGCCCCTCCACCTGGAGCAATTCAAGTGCCCCCAAACCCGATTAATTTTTTTTTTATCAACAAGAAAGCGAATATATAATCTATAAAACTACTAAATTCTCAATTTTATAACACTTTTAATAGTGAAATGATGGAGCCGATGAAATATAGCAAAGCTAAGTATATTAAATCACGTGTGTCAAACTCAAGGCCCCCGGGCCACATCCGGCCCGCCGTACAATTATATCAGGTCCACGAGGTCTTGACCGGCGGACACTTATACCCAATTCAACGCTATGGTGTTTACCAATGTACATTTTGCTAAAAACCTTAGCTTACTTCGCGCCAAGTTCGCATGGCGCGTTAATGACTTTGAACCACATAAAAGTAATGTTAGTAATGTCGAGGTGTTTCGTAACCCATTCGTCATAGACATGGAAACTGCACCTGTGCATTTGCAGATGGAGCTAATAGAGCTGCAGTGAAATGGGACACTAAAGGCAAAGTACGACACTGTGGGGCCTGCACAGTTCACTCGTTTCATTCCCGAAGAGATGCCCCAGCTTCGTCTACATGCGGCTCTAACCTTGAGCATGTTGGGTAGCACATATCTGTGTGAGAAGCTGTTTTCTGTGATGAAGATTAACAAAACATCACACAGGAGTCGTCTCAGTGGTGAACAGTTCTTTTGCTGCCCACGGATACTACTTCTAAGTTAAGTGCTATTTCTTTTTTTAAATTTTTATAGGCGTTTTTTCAGTTGTTTTGTTCGCTGACGACACGTTCCTTGTTTTTTAGCGTTCCTTTTTTCAGGTTTAACCCTACGCTGTTTGACTCATTTTATAGTGTGCTAACCTGATTGCAGTCTCTCCCCTTATTACCCTTTATAACCTTTAACCTGTTGAAAAGGAAGGAAATGTGGAGCCTATGAAAAACCGCTACGCTCAATCTATTTGATCTTTGCATATTATTCTTATACCGGCTTTTTTTTTTTTTTTTTTTTGGTTGCAATATACCTAGTGGAAAAGTGCGGCCTAGCCAATCTTCACCCCTTGATTTTGAATTTATGAAAAATTTTCGGAGGAGTTGTACCTCCTCGCACCCCCCCCTTCCTTCGCCATCGGTACTGTCCATCTGACCCCCCCCCCCCACCCCACACCGAAGATCTTGTCCGAAAGAAACATTTCCGACTGATGTCATTCCTTCATTTCATAACTGTTATTGTCGTATGCATGTGTCAGAATGTACAATGATTAGACAATGGTGGACAATCCCCCCCGTGCTGTTACATTCCGACGTGTAAATGGGGAATCCCCGAATTACTCAAACCGCCCGGTGTCAGTTTTTTTGTTTTTTTTTAATGTTTAAACCCAGTTTTTACTGAGGTGTGAGTAAGACTAGGAGGTAGAACCCCCAGACTCAGCTTCTTCCAGGGATTTCATTTGTCTACCTGGGAATTACCCAGTTTTTTGTTTTTAAAAATCCTCACTGAGTGTCACTTCATTAAAGCAAAGCAATGTTAAACGAACCCAGTTAATAATACGGTGGTTGGTGGGTTGTTGTTTTTTTTTTTTTTTTTTTTTTTTGGGGGGGGGGGGGGGGGGGGGGGGGTGTTTTTTTTTTTTTTTTTTTTTTTTTTTTTTTTTTTTTGTTTTTTTTTTTTTTTTTTGTTGGTTGCAATATACCTAGTGGAAAAGTGCGGCCTATATTCTGGTACACGCCAATCTGCACCCCTTGATTTTGAATTTATGAAAAATTTTCGGAGGAGTTGTACCTCCTCGCACCCCACCCTTCCTACGCCATCGGTACTGTCCATCTGACCCCCCCCCCCCACCCCACACCGAAGATCTTGTCCGAAAGAAACATTTCCGACTGATGTCATTCCTTCATTTCATAACTGTTATTGTCGTATGCATGTGTCAGAATGTACAATGATTAGACAATGGTGGACAATCCCCCCCGTGCTGTTACATTCCGACGTGTAAATGGGGAATCCCCGAATTACTCAAACCGCCCGGTGTCAGTTTTTTTGTTTTTTTTTAATGTTTAAACCNTTTTTTTTTTTTTTTTTTTTTTTTTTTGGGGGGGGGGGTGGGGTTGGTGTTGTTTTTTTTTTGTCCCTCGAATATTATGGCTGAATGATTTCTTCCAATGGATGCATTTCATGTATTGTAGCATATAGATTATTGTAGTATAAAGATTATTGTAGTATAAAGATTATTGTAGAATAACGATTATTGTAGTATAAAGCTTATTGTAGTATAAAGGTTATTGTAGTGTAAAGCTTATTGTAGTATAAAGATTACTGTAGTACAATGATGATTTTAGTATAAATATTATTGTAGTATAAAGATGATTGTTGTAGTATAAAGATTATTGTAGTATAAAGATTATTGTAGTATAAAGATTATTGTAGTATAAAGATTACTGTAGTATAAAGATTATTGTAGTATAAAGATTACTGTAGTATAAAGATTACTGTAGTATAAAGATTATTGTAGTATAAAGAATGTTGTAGTATAAATATTATTGTAGTATAAAGATTATTGTAGTATAAAGAATGTTATAGTATAAAGATTATTGTAGTATAAAGATTATTGTATTATAAAGATTACTGTAGTATAAAGATTATTGTAGTATAAAGATTATTGTAGTATAAAGATTACTGTAGTATAAAGATTATTGTAGTATAAAGATTATTGTAGTATAAAGAATGTTGTAGTATAAAGATTATTGTAGTATAAAGATTACTGCAGTATAAAGATTAATGTAGTATAAAGATTATTGTAGTATAAAGATTATTGTAGTATAAAGATTATTGTAGTATAAAGATTATTGTAGTATAAAGAATGTTGTAGTATAAAGATTACTGCCGCATTCAATTAACCCCACAAAATTATCTATCGATTACTCTGCCAATTGCGTCTCTAAATGTCTAAATAATTTTTTGTTAATTCTCTAGAATGGCCCGGGTAAGACCGGTGGAATCGGAATTTCAAGAATTGACATTTGACTACGCAGTGCCCAGAGGCTACAATCTGTCGGTAATTTCTGGTATAGTAAGGGATTTGTCACAGAAGCAGATAGATGCCCCATCGCGGATAGACGCCCATCGTAGATAGATGCCCCATCGCAGGTAGATGCCCATCGTAGATAGATGCCCCATCGCGGATAGATGCCCATCGTAGATAGGTGCCATTCGCAGATAGATGCCCATCGTAAATAGATGCCCCATCGCAGATAGATACCCATCGTAGATAGATACCCATCGTAGATAGATGCCCATCGTAGATAGATGCCCATCGTAGATAGATGCCCATCACAAATAGATGCCCATCGTAGATAGATGCCCCATCGCAGATAGACGCCCATCGCAGATAGATGCCCATCGCAGATAGATTCCCATCGCAGATAGATGCCCATCACAAATAGATGCCCATCGTATATAGATGCCCCATCACGGATATATATCCATCGTAGATAGATGCCCCATTGCGGATAGACGCCCATCGTAGATAGATGCGCCATCGCAGGTAGATGGCCATCGTAAATAGACGCCCATCGTAGAAAGATTCCCAATTGCGGATAGACGCCCATCGTAGATAGATGCGCCATCGCAGGTAGATGGCCATCGTAAATAGACGCCCATCGTAGAAAGATTCCCAATTGCGGATAGACGCCCATCGTAGATAGATGCCCAATCGCGGATAGATGCCCATTTTAGATAGATGCCCTTCGTTTTCTATGGAGCAATATTTTCCCAAGATTAACATAAGAACAAATCCAACACACAACAAGACTCTCAGACGTTTCCTCCCATCTCAGACGAGTCCTGCCATCTCAGACGAGTCCTGCCATCTCAGACGAGTCCTCCCATCTCAGACGTGTCCTCCCATCTCAGACGTGTCCTCCCATGTCAGATGTGTCCTCCCATCTCAGACATGTCCTCCCATCTCAGACGTGTCCTCCCATCTCAGACGTGACCGCCCATCTCAGACGTGTCCGCCCATCTCAGACGTGTCCGCTTATCTAAGACGTGTCCTCCCATCTCAGACGTGTCCTCCCATCACTGCCCCCCCCCCCGAGCTCTAGCTGAAAGAAACCCTGGACGTGTGCAGATAGGTGTATTTTTAATGTGACCAGTCCTCCCCTCTCAGACGTGACCGCCCATCTCAGACGTGTCCGCCCATCTCAGACGTGTCCGCTTATCTAAGACGTGTCCTCCCATCACAGACGTGTCCTCCCATCACTGCCCCCCCCCCGAGATCTAGCTGAAAGAAACCCTGGACGTGTGCAGATAGTTGTATTTTTAATGTGACCTAAAATGAATTGTCCGTATCAGAGGCGTAGATAGAGTGTTTGGCGCCCGGGGACAAGATTCATGTTAAAGCGCCTTTCTTTCTTTTTTCAGCTCTCAAACCCATTATTTTCATCAATAAAATAAGATCAAGGCACATTTTGGCACCCCTAACTAGTCTGGCGCACAAGGACATCTGCCCCCCCCCTTTCCCCCAGCTACGCCTCTGGTCCGTATAAGTCGTTAAAATCTCTAAGATGTCAGTAAAAGTCGCTAAAATTTCTAGGATGTCCGTAAAAGTCGTTAAAATCCGTAGGATGTCCGTAAGAGCATTAGACAACTCAAAAGTTTCCAGTCCGTGATCCAAAATGACTTCGTCAAGAGACAACATCATGCCTCAAGAAATATTTAATTACTGCTCGATAAATAGAAAGCCGTTAAAGTGTATTCGCTTTTTACATATATTTTTTTTCATGAACGTGAAAAAGTAGCCTACTCTAATCAATGAAGTGTCTTTGTTTATATTCAAATATATTAAATTAATTCGGACAACAGTATGTTGGCGGGAGTTCACACCGTTCAACGGGAAAGTTAGGTTCAAAGGGAAAGTTAGGTTCAGAGGTAAAGTTAGGTTCAGAGGGAAAGTTAGGTTTAGAGGGAAAGTTAGGTTCAGAGGAAAAGTTCGGTTCAGAGGAAAAGTTAGGTTCAGAGGAAAAGTTAGGTTCAGAGGGAAAGTTATGTTCAGAGGGAAAGTTAGGTTCAGAGGGAAAGTTAGGTTCAGAGGAAAAGTTAGGTTCAGAGGGAAAGTTAGGTTCAGAGGGAAAGTTAGGTTCAGAGGAAAAGTTAGGTTCAGAGGGAAAGTTAGGTTCAGAGGAAAAGTTAGGTTCAGAGGGAAAGTTAGGTTCAGAGGGAAAGTTAGGTTCAGAGGAAAAGTTAGGTTCCGAGGAAAAGTTGGGTTCAATTGGAATTTTTTTTTATGTTGCTTTAACTTTAAAAAGAAACAAAAACAAGGTGATGAATGTGGACAAGAAATCCCTGTGGAATGAAGTGTGAAGATATTGTAAACCTTTTAACTGATACGAGTCATGGAGACTGCTAGTTATTTATTTTTTTTAAACATAATAATATTGTAAATGAAGGTTATTTGAATGTTTAACTTCGTACCACCCTCACATTTTCGTAGTGTTGCGTCTAAATGAAGATTGTTTACGCCTTTGTGTTAGTCATCACAGCTAATATCGGATTTTCCCCGTCCCCAGAGAAAAAATAAAATGGGGAAAATAAATCTGGAAAAAAACAACTATATAGTTCCTTAAAAGAATCTGAACATAACATTGACAAACGTTTAAGAGATCAATTTAGAGAATACTTTATTTGTTCATAATAAGTCATTTTACAAAACAAAGAAGACACTGTGAATTTAATGTTTGGAATTCTGTCCCTGGCGTACAGCTGTGTAGAAGGCCCTTCACCTGAATATCTCAAAGAACTGATTTCTATACACGTATCATTAAAGAGCCTGCGGTCTTCAATTAAGTCCTAACTGAGAGTTCCCAGTTTGGATGGACACAGTCATAAGGAGTGCTCTCTTTTGAAGCTATAGCGCCTAAATTATGGAACCGTTTGCCTCCATCTTTGAGGGAAATGGGAAAATGTTTAAAACAAAACATTTAAAGACTTTAAAAAAATATAGATATATTTTAGGGCATCAGAGCGCTGTGAGGATGCCAAAATAGCCTGGACACAAGCTTTATAAAGGTGTTCAGTCATCAACCTTATCCTACGGCATAAGGTAGTTAACTCATGAAATGAGAGAGTACTCTTTTGGTTCCCTCCCTTTAGTTACACGGGTTTTTGACAGTTGTACGAAAATGTATTACAGGAAATTCCTTGGTTTAGTGGAGTTAGGATAATGGAAGACAGGACAAAGTGGGATATGTATTTCATTTTCTTCACGCTGATGAGATGATCAATAACACCTAAACCATTTTTATTAAGATACTATTTAGTATCATTTACTTGTATATCTTCATTCTATCTATGTTATTGGTGATTGTATGTGTGGGGAGGGGAGGGAATAGGTGGGGCGTGTGTTCTTGTGTATGTTTATTATGTCATATTTTTGTGTAGTAAAAAATAAAATGGGGTTCTGGGGGAGGGATCTGTCATCGTTAAAAGATATGTTTGTGTTCAGTAGTTTTAACGCATGTCATGCACAAAGGATTAGGAACATTGCTTTGTACGTAGCGCCTGATTAGTCGTAGCGCCTGATTAGTCGTAAGTTGTAACTAGTTATAGGTTTAAAAAAAATATAATAATAATTTAAAAAAACCTTTCATTTAAGAAAAGATCGAGTTCATCTGATATACAGGCACAGCTAACACTTTAATAAAATAATATGATTCATCCAAATACGCACCGCGATAATATATATATAGATATATAGATATTTTTTTAAAGAGCGCCTCTGAGACTCAATGCCTCTCAGAATAGTTCTGAGGGTAACCACAGACACACGCCGGCACTCAAACTGCCTGAAAAGACTAAGTCTTAGTGTTATAATTGTTTCAGATTTAAATTTGAAAAAAAAAAAAAAAATTCTCCTTAATTGATGGTGTGTGCGTGTTGTAATCAAACTAGAACGAGGGGGGGGGGGGGGGGGGTGGTGCTCCGGGCGACTTGACCAATCTGCCAATCAGCATTTCAGAGCTTTGATGAAGCATCTTCATCTGGTGATTAAGCTGACGTTATCTTACGTCCCGTAATGAATTGCTCTTTATTAACCGTTAAAATCTTTACTTGAATATATACATTAAGTTTGATTAACAAGCGTCTATTTCATGATGGAGATGTACCATCATCAGAGGCGTAGCTATAGAGTGTGTTTTGTTGCCCGGGGTGCATGATTCATTTTTCACACCTCGCACCCCTCAATTCCGAAGCCCGTTATTTTCACCAATTAATTGCTATCAACGTCCATTATGGCACCCGCATCTAGTCTGGCGCCCGGGGATAAATGTCCCCCTTTAGCTAAGTCTCTGACCATCACCGATATACCGGGAAATTCAGTAATCGCAAATTCCCATTCTCGTTTGATGATTTCATGTTGAGCTTTTATTAAATATGGGAATATCCAATAAGAAAAACAGTTTTGCAAGATTTAAGTCGTGTTTTTTTTTTAATTTGTATATTATATATTATTTATGAGAATGGGGAAAATGCATTTAATAAAATGAACGATTTATTTTAAATATTGAACAATTATTTTCAAAATTGCTGCGTAAATCTTATGCACCAGCATGTCGCAATATCGGCAACAAAATATTGCAATTATGACTCAATTTTGATTCTATTTATAGATTTAAAAACTTAAAATGTTCAAGTTCGGGTAAATCCGATACGATCTTTACACCGTATAATATAAACGACGATTGAGTCTATGGTTTCAATGTTACAAGACAGCCGGTCAACACTCCAGTCTCCTTCCATCGGGATTTAACCGTCTACGCTGAGAATCATTTCTTGACAGATTTAGCAGGTAAATGAGTACATTAAATTTTTTTTCTACTTTTTCATACTTATTTGTATACTACCTGAGACTACCAGAACTATTCGATGTCTTGTGTTTTTCTTGTTTTAAATTTTCTTTTTAAAAATTATCTTTTAAATATTAACCACCAATTTCATTTTCTACCTCACCCACAATTCCAGTGTTTCCACCCAGCCTGTCTTTTCCTGTTTATCAAGGCACCGGCTGTCTTTGCTGGCGTAATAATCCCTACCTAGGCCATGGATACGACATGGAGACAAGTCGAGCACACCACATGCCCCTCGTCAGTGTCTCACAGCACCACCACATGCCCCCCGTCAGTGTCAGTGCCTCAAAGCACCACCAAATGCCCCCCGTCAGTGTCTCACAGCACCATCACATGCCCCGCGTCAGTGCCTCACAGCACCATCGGGGTTGACGAACTGTATGCCAGAAATTCACAAGCCGTTCGTTTCTATTCTGACGTCATAACAAACCCATCAATGTTGTCTTACAATGGCGGATTCCCAGCTTTAAAACCAGTGACGTACAATAATGGCGTCACGAGTTCATTAGGGCCACTCTATGGTGACGTCAGAACAAACCCATCAATGTTGTCTTACAATGGCAGATTTCCAGTTTTACCAACAATGACGTACAATAATGGCGTCACAAGCTCATTAGTGCCAACCTATTGTGACGTCAACATTCGTCCATCAGGGCCCGCTCATAGAGTCGGACGTTCACCAACAATGGACCTAAAGGAACACTCAGACGAAAAGGAGAGTGATATTGGAGGACCATCAGACAGAAAGGTAAGAATGTATTATTCGATAGGACCCTCAGACAGAAAGGTAAGAATGTACTATTCGATAGGACCCTCAGACAGAAAGGTAAGAATGTATTATTCGATAGGACCCTCAGACAGAAAGGTAAGAATGTACTATTCGATAGGACCCTCAGACAGAAAGGTAAGAATGTACTATTCGATAGGACCCTCAGACAGAAAGGTAAGAATGTACTATTCGATAGGACCATCAGACAGAAAGGTAAGAATGTACTATTCGATAGGACCCTCAGACAGAAAGGTAAGAATGTACTATTCGATAGGACCATCAGACAGAAAGGTAAGAATGTACTATTCGATAGGACCCTCAGACAGAAAGCTAAGAATGTATTATTCGATAGGACCCTCAGACAGAAAGGTATGAAAGAATTATTGGATAGGAACATGAGGTAGAAAGGTAAAAGTGAATTATTGGATAGGACCATCAGACAGAAAGGTGAGAGTGAATTATTGGATGGGATTTTATTCAGAGGAGGGAATTAAAAGACCCAATAATCGCCCCCTCCCCCCCTCTCTCTCTCTCTCTCTCTCTCTCTCTCTTTCTCTTCTCCCTCGTTCTCTCGACCCAGTGCAGAAAATAAAGAAATAGACCTCTTATATTAAGAAGATAACAAGACGTATAGTGCGAATGTTTACATCTCTTGCTTTGCTATGAGCATTTCACAGGCTAAAGAAGCTTGTCTCTTTAAATTGTATTAGTGTAGCCCGATAATGATGGCAAGCATGTCCCATATCTTTTAACACAGCTAAAAAAAACACATTCAGGCCATAAGGGCTTGTGAATTTCTTTTAGAGGAGAGAACGGCAGAAAAACCCACATACAAAACAGACGCACAACGCAGTGACAGATTGACAGATAAAGACATACATACAGACAAACATGCAGATGGAGCGAGAGAGCTGATACATATATATATATAGAGTTAGATAAAGAGAGAGAGAGAGAGAGAGAGAGAGAAAGAAAGACCTCCCGAGGATATTTAGATAGAGAGAAAGAGAGGATATATATATAAACGGCAGAGTCCATTTTTAATTTTTTTGAGTTATCACCCCTGACTTATAGCCAATTAAAAATAGAAGGTGCTGAATTAAGTTTAAAGGAGAAAAAATGGCTAAGTCCATAAGAAAAATGGAAACGAAAAATCCGTTTACAATGGAAAAAGAAGCATAGTCCAATGTTTACAATGGAAAAAGGGGCTAAGTCACTAATATCACGTGACATTTGAAGTCACGTGATTTAAAGGTCCAATACGATAAATGGACTTAAAACATTAACACAAATAAAATTTGTATTTTTAAATCGCATTTTACCCTTGTTTTGTTATGTTCAGTTAATTAATGTGTGTATCCGTCTCGTCTCTTTCGCTGTCGCTCTAACTCTAACACTAGTCAAGTCTAGTCTATCACTTTTTGTTGCATGTCTGTGTCTCTCCCTGTCAGTCTATCTCAGTTAGTTTGTATATCTCTCTCCCTTTCGCTCTAACTCTGTGTCTGACTCCCCCTGAACTCTTTATCTTCGAGTGTCTGTCTTGCTATCTCGGTCTGTTACTCTTTACTGACTTTACTCTTAAACTTAAGTTCATACAGTTACAGCTACTGCTAGAGGAAAAAAACTAATATTGGGCCAAAATTGTAAGAAGCACATCAGAAACTTAGAAAGTATGATTTTATATCTGATTTTCAGTTTAAATTCTAAATAATATATTTTTTTAATGATAGTTATAGGCATGATCCATATTCTTATATTAATAGTTTAAACAAAAATAATTTGCCTAAGGCAGGGTCATTCGTAAATTACATCACGTTAAAAATAAACTTTTTAGACACCCCCTCCCCTTGTCACGAAATGTCACAAATTCTCCCCCTCCCCCCTTGTCACATCACCTAAAAAAACTCAAAACATACATAAAATTTTCATAACTAAACTAAGATATTATTTTATTCTTCAACATTTTCCCATAATGCAGCAGTTCTAAACCTGTGGGTGGCGACCCCTTTATGGGTCGAATGACTCCTTTAAAGGTGTCACATAAGACAATCGGCAAATGCATATCCTCTACAGTTATGAAGTACTAACAAAAACAATTTTATGGTTGAGGGTCGCCACAACATGAGGAACTGCATTCAAGGGTCGCGGCATTAAGAAGGTTGAGAACCACTGCTATAATGATAAGATGCAGTATTACTAGAAAACCGAGTTTCATGGTACCATACTATAATACCTGAGGCAAAGTTGACCTCAAATTAATGTTTTAAAAATCAATTAAATTGTGATTTTTTTTTACGAATTAGAAACTTTTAGAGATGAAAAAAAGTGACGTCACAATTTTTGACCCCCCCCCCCTTTCCCCCTCCCAAAATGTGTCGCATATTCTCAACCCACCCCCTCTAAGCGTGACGTAATTTGCCAGTGACCCCTTAATGTGAAAATTTACTTATAAAATAGTTTTAAATAGATATTTAGCAATGATCAAACCTTGATAAATTACTACAAGGGAAAAAACGGCAGAGTCCATTTTGACCCCACTCTCTACTATAAAGAAATAAATCATGTTACATTCAAGTTTGAATTAATTTATCTACTTAATAACTCAGGGAAATGGACACTCTTGTGAAATGCATTTTAAAAATTACATTTTGTTTACACATTTTTAATGTGCATGGTTTTGAACTTTAAAAATCGAATATCTCAAAACAACAAAAATGTGACTCTGCTGTTTTTTCCCTTGTGGTCTTCAATATATATATATATATATATATATATATATATATATATATATATATATAGAGAGAGAGAGAGGATATATAGATACAGAGAGAAACGTAGAGGTAGAGACACAAAGTTCTAAATTGAGAATTGGTTAATGTCCCATCTGGTTAATGTCCCATCTGGTTAATGTCCTATCTGGTTAATGTCCCATCTGGTTAATGTCCCATCTGTAATCTGTCGACATGTTGCACGTTTTCAAAAATAATTTGATCGCGTTTGCACCTGTTTCAGTTTGATGATTCATCTGTACATGAATTCTTTTGGAAAGCTGTATTAACCTCAGTAATGTCATCTTCCACAGGTCAGAGGTCGTACGGCAAACAAGAACCAGCCACCAAACAAACATAGGCAGATCCTGCCACAAGGGGGCGGCATGCAGCAATGTGGTAGACCTGGAATTTCCGCAACACGACCTTATTCCAATATGAATTCATTACCTTGTCCAGCTCCTCTCGGGTTATTCGGGGGTTGCGAACTGCCAGAGTCTAGCCTCATTAAACCTGCTCCGACGAAAAAACGGAAAAGATCCAAAAAAGGAAAAATCAAAAATAAAATCAAGATTTCATCACAGGCAGCAGAAGGCACGCCAGCGACCTTGACTCGGCGTCGCAGTAAAAAGCGGAAACTGGCACAGGAGCCTCTGTGCACTGCTGGGTGCGGAGACAGGTATTCGACCAATTCAAACGCAGCCGGGGAAACGATCGAAAATGGCGCCAGTGCCTGCCGTGACCCCACCAAACCCGCAACCACACCCGCGATGTCGGAGCAAGAGATCGATTCAGCTCCAAGTCATAACTTGCCCGAGGTTCATCGAAGCGGCCATGGTGTCGAGGTTGTTCAGACAGGTGCCCGCAAAGATGAGACAAATTCTGATCTAACTTGTCCGACCGCAGACACCATCAGAGAATGTGCAAGTACGCCATCGATGGGGTTGGCCTCCATCACGCTCAGTAGCTGGGGATCTTTAAGCGGGTTGTCCATTGGGGGTTTTGTTGATCAGCTTGGAGAGGAGTTCGCGGACAACTTAGGCTCGATGTCGATGTACATCAGACAAGAGGTGAGCAGCACAACACATGCAAACGTGTACAGTGCAGGTGAAAAAGGTGACCACGGGCCACCTCAATGCCGACCAACACTGGAACGTGGTATCAACGGGGAACTACTAGTGAAAAGTTACTTCAATGTGGCAATGTCAGGTCAGAGTTCCGTAAAGGGGGACGTCAGTGGGCCAATGGAAGATCAGAGTACCGTAACAAGTGCTCTCAACGAACCAAAGCCATGTCAGAGTACCGCAACAAGTGCCCTCAACGACCCAATGCCATATCAGAGTACCGAAACAAGTGCTCTCAACGAGCCAATGCCATGTCAGAGTACCGTAACAAGTGCTCTCAACGAGCCAACGCCATATCAGAGTGAATTTTTTCCAACGATACCATTTTCTACATATCAACCACCAGATGCCAGCGACTGCGGTATCCCACAATGCATCTCGGCATCGCCCGACAGTAACCCCACTGTTACGACAGCCCCATTCGGGGAAACCGCGACGGCGACGTCAAATTTTCCGGCAACACCCGTGACGTCCACGGCGCCATCTCCAGCCCCATCACGGCAACTAAGTCTTGCGTCAGATAACTCTCTGGTATCTTTTCTATTGCTCAGCTTGCCGAGTCTTAACTTGTCCGACCTATACAGCGAAGATGTTACATTTTTCGGAGTTAATGAAAAGAACGTTTAATTGAAAATCAGAGAGGAAGTGATCTGGTCAACGCTTACACTTCACGTCAGTTGTTTGTTGAAAGTTCACATCACTGGAAGTGGTGACGTCATCGAGGTACACATTACGAGAGAGAAATGTTAACACTATGCAGCACGACTACGTGTGTCATGATGTGTCCGTGTGGCTAAATATATATAGAGAAATGATAACGCTATGCAGCAGGACTACGTGTGTCATGATGTGTCCGTGTGGCTAAATATATATAGAGAAATGTTAACACTATGCAACAGGACTGTGTGTGTCATGATGTTTATAAATAAAGAGAGAAACTTTCGTGTAATGTAGTAATAGGATAATGAAATGACAACGAACTCTGGGTTAATGTGTGGAACAACACGGATGCGGTCTGACAACTGCTATCTCCACCTGTTTAAACAAGAATAGCTATCTATACAATTGGCAGTACTTGCATCTATCTATGCCACTAAGCCACCTTTCTAACTCCTATGTATATGTACAGTTGTATTATTAATAAGAATTCTATCTATTGATACGATTGTGTCTATTTATAAAGATGTTATTTAAGTGAAGAATCTAGTCCAATTACCAAACTCTTTTATCATTTATACTTTTATACCACATAAAACATCTGTAAAATATGTGTAGTTTCGAGTATATGGAACTGATAAGAGGAAATTATCAAACGCATGAAATCATCAGGCGGAAAAACGCAATCATCAAAATTTCCACACACAAAAAAAAGTTCTAATTATAACCATCTTTCCACGTTGTGCCAATTGATTTGAAAACCTGAGCGATCTATTGTCACCTTTGAATATGGATGTCGATTAATTACCTTGTCTTAGCACGCCAAACTTGTTTTTCTTGAACTAAACCATTCCACGTAAACCACATTCGGATAATGGGACACAGATGTTCGCGCGGGCAGCAGCACTAATGACACGCCCATGACATCACCAATATTAGACGTGCATGTTAGACATAGTTTTTTTTTTAATGCGAAACACCAAGAAATAAAAAAAAATAAAAAAAAATTAATCAATAAATTAAGACCGTTTGCGTAAGTCTGAACGGAGACTGTCTAAATTTAAAAATAATAATTTTGTACAATCTTAGTTTTGTTGAAATATATTTTAAAATTATTGAAATGAAAAAACCCGTCATGTTACTTAATCCTTGCCATCGCACACAGTATTCATTTGTTAAGATTTATAGAAATTTTTTTAGCAGGAAAAAAGGAGGGGGCGGGAGGTGGGAGGTGACGCCCCTTTCCTTTGAGGCTCTATGTATAACTATATTTTGTATTATTATTCTATATATTATATATATATACATATATATATCTATATATATATATAGATAGATATAGATATATAGATGGATAGATAGATATATATACACCGATATATATATACTGTTATCGCAATGCTTTCCCCCTAAACTCCTGGACAAAGCCTAAAAAAGACCAATGCATCCTCTTTTAATTAAGTCAGCTTGAATTTAACTTAAGATGTCCTTGCACAGCTTGATAAATGTTCACACTGCAATGGTTTTATTTTTCAGCTTGACATAAACTCTGGTGCAAAAGACCACAGTTAATTGAAAGGGTCCAAAAAATAAACATGCTGATCTCAGTTCAAAGGCTTTTAAAAAACCTGCCATTTTATTTTTTGTTATTTTTTTAGAATTTTATCTCATCACTATAAAGTGACTCAAGATTATTGTTGTTTGTTTAACAATCTCAAGTGTTCCGTCCAATTCAAGTCAAAAGTTATTCTGTATAAATGTCATGAACTGTTTACAAATTTGTAACTGATGTTTATTATTACTATTTTTATTTTTTAAATTTTGCCTACCAATTCAATAAATACATGTTTTGTTCAAATCCTAATTGAACCCATGTTATTTGTATTTCTATTAAAAAAATATACTTGGGTCAAGTAATTCTGTGACCTAAGACCATCTCAAAATGGTCCAAGGGAATCTTCTGCTACCATCAATCTTTTTTATCAAAATATGATTCGTCAAGAGATAAGTTCAATCTTTCAGATATCTGCATAGATTTATTATCAACTGATCTGGTAAAATGAATTTTTGTAAATGTAATAATTGTCAAATAATTTTATTTCACAAATTTTGGAATTCTGAGCATATAACAACAACAAACTGATGATGGTAACAAAAATTGATGATGGTAAAGAAGAAAATTGATACTGGTTAACATATTGACAATGGTTAAGGACAAATTGACAATGGTCAAGGATGAACTGACAATGGTCAAACATAAACTGATGATGGACTTTGATTTATGCCAATGGACAGTAACAGTTGAAGGCGTTATACAGATATACTTATAATAGGTTTCCCTTTACACACCAATACATGTGTATGATTGTATTATACATTTAATAGAGTTACAGTATAATATAAGGCACTACGAAAAGGAGTAATAAAGGTTTGACAACAGGTTGATGTCACTGATTGCATGTTACAAAGATCATAGATCAAACATTTTTGATTGAGGGTCATGAAGATTTCTAGAGTACAAAAATAGAGGTAGCAGGCAATTGTAAACTTATCCCTACACACAATGGTAAACTTATCCCTACACACAATGGTAGACTTATCCCTACAGACAACGGTAGACTTATCCATACACACAACGGTAGACTTATCCCTACAATATGTAAGAAAATAAGTCTTTAAAGCAAGATGTTTTAACAAGGGGTGCCAGCCTACCATAGTGGTGCAAGATGTAGTGTCAGGGGGTGCAGTCAGGGGGTGCAGTCAGGGGGTGCAGTCAGCTAGTGTCAGGGGGTGCAGTCAGCTAGTGTCAGGGGGTGCAGTCAGCTAGTGTCAGGGAGTGCAGTCAGCTAGTGTCAGGGGGTGCAGTCAGCTAGTGTCAGGGGGTGCAGTCAGCTAGTGTCAGGGGGTGCAGTCAGGGGGTGCAGTCAGACCCAGAAAAATAGTTTATTTTGCCTTTTTGTTGGCGTTATTTATGGTGATGCTGTGGGAAATATGCCTTGAAATTGAGATGAGGGTGCAGGACTTTGTTTGAAATCAAGAGGGGGTGGGGGGAGCTGCAAAATGTTTAAGAACCAATGCTTTAAAGGAAAAAAAATATTTAAAAAATGACATAGTGGTTCTCTTTCATTCTCTCTCTCTACAATCTAGAGCAGGGTTTCCAAACCTTGATCCCCCCCCCCCCCACAACCCCAGAGGGTTGCAATGTAGCATTTCAGAGGCTTGCATTGTAGCATTTCAGAGGCTTGCAGGTAGCACTACAGAGGGTTGCAAGGTAGCATTACAGAGGGTTGCTAGGTAGCATTACAGAGGGTTGCAAGGTAGCATTTCAGAGGGTTGCAATGTAGCATTTCAGAGGCTTGCAAGGTAGCATTACAGAGGGTTGCAATGTAGCATTTCAGAGGGTTGCAAGGTAGCATTTCAGAGGTTTGCAAAGTATTATTTCAGGGGGTGCATGGACAAATGAATGCTAGAACAGAGGAGAAATTTACTTCTGATTTGGGATGTAAATGTTTGATATGTTTTAATTTCTACATTAAAATTTCATTTAATAATTCCAAAGTTTACTGCTAATTTCTACAGTTCTCATTATAAGAATTGAAAGTCAATTAAAACAAAAGGTTATGTACAGTTACATTTTAGAGGGTGCAGAACCGAGTCCAACAATTAGGGGGGGGGGGGGTGGTGGTGCAGAATACAAAAAACTTTGCAAACCCTGGTCTCGGCATATGTTATGGACGTTCACTGTCCTGGGTATATTTAATTGAAGTTTTTCTGTTTCTAATAAAATTTTATTTAATAATTCCAAAGTTTACTGCTAATTTCTAAAGTTCTCATTATAAGAATTGAAAGTCAATTAAAACAAAAGGTTATGTACAGTTACATTTTAGAGGGTGCAGAACCGAGTCCAACAATTAGGGGGGGGGGGTGGTGGTGCAGAATACAAAAAACTTTGGAAACCCTGGTCTCGGCATATGTTATGGACGTTCACTGTCCTGGGTATATTTAATTGAAGTTTTTCTGTTTCTAGAGGTAGGGTTATAGAAGCTCTCCCCGAGCTACACTACAGCCTCACATCACACACAATGACCTCACATCACAAACACTCACCTCACATCACACACAATGACCTCACATCACAAACACTCACCTCACATCACACACACTCACCTCACATTACACACACTGACCTAACATCCCCACACAGCAATATCGCAGTCTTAAAATTTAAAATTGTTCTTCCAGGTATAAAAAGACTGGTTGACATTAGCCTCCATTCCCGTCTCGCTGGCCGGCTTGGACTTGTAGAAGGCCGGGTCAAGCACGTAATCTTGGTCAGGTCTCGGGGCCCCTCTTAGGTCTGCCCGTTTGATCAGTGTGCTGAAACGTGTACTATTGACCGATGAGGCCCCCAAGTTACTGCTGCTGTCGGGACTGGCCTCTGACTTTCTTTGTCTTCTTTTAGTTACCTTATGCCTGAAAACATAAAAACAACAAAATACAATTGCAATTAATTTTTAGGAAAGATGTGTAGAAAAATACCTGGCAAATGTGAGTAAATTAATTTATTTGGTTGTAGAAAAAAAAATTATAAGAAGAAATAGCTATTATTTCCTACCATTAACCATAGTCTTATAAATTTAAAAAAAAACACGAACATAAACTAATGATTAAATATGTTGTGTTAAGTAAACTGTGATGCTAAGTTTAAGATGTATCTATTTATATCTGATAACCCAATCTTGTGCACATCAATGTTGTTGGCAATAAGTTATTCATGTGGTCACATGGGGTTGAGTATTTATTCATTGTACTTTGAGTCAGTAAGTGGTGATTTATAGACAGGGAGCGTAGGTTTACATAAATTTACATTTTGATGAGATACGCCTATAGATTATCAAATGAACATCTGAGACACACCTGCAGTGTATGGGCTGACCTTCTAATAAGACATACCCATGGCTTACCAACTGACCATCTGAGACATACCTGCAGTATATGGACTGAACTTTCAGTGAGACACACCTAGAAATTTTCAACTGACCATCTGAGACACATCTGCAGTGTATGGACTGACCTGCCAGTGAGACACACCCACAACTTACCAACTGACCATCTGAGACACACCTTCAAAGTATGGACTGACCCACCAATGAGACACAAACAAAATTTAGACTGACCATCTGATGAGAAACACCAACAACATTTAGACTGACCATCTGATGAGACACACCAACAACATTTAGACTGACCATCTGATGAGAAACACCAGCAACAGTATCAGGAACAGAAGGAAACCTCCTATCCCAACAACACAGCCGATGATGATCTTGGCCTTGTCCTCTGGGATCCATCGCTCTGAAATAGATCAAGATCTTTTGCTTTTTTATACAGCTTCACTGAACGGTTGCATTGGCCTCTGTTCAAATTATCCATGGTGGCTGGCAAGGACTACAGTCGCACACTGAATAGATTCTTGTATAACACCTTTGCATTAAAAGTTATAGTTATATATTTTAGGAGCAATATAATAGAGACACATAGTCAAGAAGGGTAAAATATTTTCTGTAACTGTTTTGATTTGTCCCAGATAAATAAGAAAATATATCTGCAACAGTTAAAATGAAGCTCTGATGTCCAAAGGAATTTGTTATATTAAAACTTGCTGCAACATTTTTTAAAGGCCTTTAACTTAAATTGAATTTTTGTTCCCTTCATAATAAAGAGTTGTGTCCCTTAAATCTGGTTTTAAAAAAATTTATCTCGCATTCCTTATCAACACCAAGTTTCTTTTATTGATGACATATTCAATTACCATAACACTGGTCTTTTGAGGTGGACCCTGTCGATCTAGTTGTGTAGTCAGCTGGACATGTCTTACATTCATCTTGCCATTTCTCACTGTTGTATGTCCCCACTGGACAGATCTCACACTGGTTGGATGTTGGGTTCCTGTACTCTCCTGGTTTGGTACAGTTTCCTTAAGGGTGAAGAGAACACCATTGAGATTAAATCCATTATTTCTAAACTGCTTAGACTGATACATGTCACTTAGATAAGAACATCATGGAGAACTGCCCAGTTTAGTTCACTTTTCATTGGTGAAAGCAAATATTGAAAATTGAAAACATGAAAATATTTTTGTATTGAGTTTTGACTTTGGTTAAAATGGATTAATATTCTCATGCTGCTTCTTGGCCTCTTCAGCTCCCAGTGGAGAATAGGCAATTAACTATATCTTTCCATGCTTTTCAGTTTCTTGCTATCTTCTCTAACTCTTTCCAACTCTTTCTGATCTTTATTAAATCGTTGTCGACCTCTCCTCACCAGGTCTTTTTGGGTCTTTCCCATCCTCTCAATCATGTTTGATTGTGGGGCGTTGCTCAATACACCCATGTCCGATGGAGTCTAACCCTCTTTTGATCCTTTGAGGGTTCATACCCTTTCTTGTTTTATTATATTCAGCATTGGTTTTCTCTTCATCTCCAGAGCAAGAAATTTGGAAAAGAAGGTGGAGCTTGACAGGCGTATTCATTTGCAGGTGATGAAACAGTTTTTTTTAAAGATGAAAACACCTATCTTCCTACCTATTAAAAAACCCAACCATATTTGCAACAAGCCAAAGCTTCTTGAGAGACTGCATGGTATGTGCACCATGATAGGTGTCTCTGGTGCACTGGGGGATGGAGCTATTATCTTTCAGTTTGATTTATTGTACGAACCAATAAAAATAGCAACATCATTTCCCCAACCATTGCACAGACGCCAGTATATGGATGCAGCAACGAACACTACCAGAACCAGAATAAGTAAAAATATATATAGCTCAAAGTAAATAACCATAAATATTTCTTTTGTTTAAAGGGCCCATCCTTATTTCTGCAAGGCCCTTCCTGAGCTGCACCCTGAGTTGAAAAAAAGTGTTCTCTTAGACTGCTCTGGGGTATATTTCCTAAAGTAGGCTACCATATTAAAAAAAAAAAAAGGCTCACTTGTGTTGCAATTTGAAAGTGAAGAACTTCCAAGACCTGGGGTGATGAAATCCACTGGACACAAGACACAGGAAATCTGTAATGACATATTTCTGTAGTAGCCCACTGGGCAAGGGATGCAACTCTTGGTCTGGTCACTGTACTCAAACCCAAAGCCACAGTTTGCTGAAAGTTTATGGTTGAAATAGCTGATTAATCCTAGTTCTCTTTAAATTTCAATAAGTAACAGGATACAAGTTTATTTTAGAAGATTAAAGCAGATTAATATGAGAAAAAAAGATAGAAATGAAGAAAATATAGATGAAAGGAAAACATGAACAATGACATGAGGTAAATTTGTTGAACTCAAAAAGTGACCCTTGAAAATTGTTGGAAATATTTTTTCCAAATATCCATGTCCAATATTTTCATTATATTTATTATTTATTTTTAAAAATTATTTTTTTTACAATAAAATGTCTATACTTTTACTGTGCATTCCAATTAAGTTAAACACACATTTTTAACATTAATCTAAAAAGAATGTTAAAAATTTTGAAATAGATCAACAACCAGAACTTTCTCATTTGGGGTAGTAGTTGAATGGGATTTCACTTGTCAGTTGTTTATTAACAATGTCAAATGCTTAAATTGTGTCAGGAGAAATAATTCATTAAATTATTGTTTGGGTTCCATCCACACTGAGCTCCACCATCTGTCACTGTTTCCAACCACCTCAGCTGATGTGAGCTCCACCATCTGTCTCTGTTTCCAACCACCTCAGCTGATCTGAGCTCCACCATCTGTCTCTGTTTCCAACCACCTCAGCTGATGTGAGCTCCACCATCTGTCACTGTTTCCAACCACCTGAGCTGATCTGAGCTCCACCATCTGTCTCTGTTTCCAACCACCTCAGCGGATGTGAGCTCCACCATCTGTCACTGTTTCCAACCACCTCAGCTGATCTGAGCTCCACCATCTGTCTCTGTTTCCAACCACCTCAGCTGATCTGAGCTCCACCATCTGTCACTGTTTCCAACCACCTCAGCTGATCTGAGCTCCACCATCTGTCACTATTTCCAACCACCTCAGCTGGACAAGTGACTGGGGCTGGGGGATGGACAAGGAACATGGAAATGATTAATGGCACTGCCCCCCAGATGAAGCTGACCACTAGTTTTAAGTCTGATTAGCCCGGCCTACAAAGGAATATGAGCAAATAGGGAATAAATAATGTGGCTGTGAAAACTGTGTATACCAAGATAGCAACTGCCAATGGATGTTGATCCTGTGTCTGATGTGTAACCAGTAGGACATGGCTGGCACAGCCAGCTGGCTGACGAATCCCGGTAGGATCCCATGGGACAGTCTGTACACACATTGGTGGCCTCATTCACCTGCTGCCCTGATGGACAAACACCTGAACCAGAGGACAAATCAATGGAAGGCTTGCATGGAAATTTATGCTCTTTTGTCCTATTTTGAACATCTCATTTTTGCTGTTAAGAATGGTACATCCTGTACAAGATTAAGTACATGTTTTGCAACTAGTTGTATAAGAATGACATTTTTAAACCTGATAAATTATAAAAACTTCTTAATTAAGACTTTGTTTACAATACTGGACAGTATTGCACAACTTAAAAGGCACATTAAAATAATTTTTTTTTTAAAATTACGGTAGCACTGATCCTGTGAAGTGGATCCTGTTGATTTTGTTGTGTTGCCAGCCGGGCATGTCTTACATTCCTCTTGCCATTTCTCACTGTTGTATGTCCCCACCGGACAGACCTCACAAAGGTTGGATGTTGAGTTCCTGTACTCTCCTGGCTTGGTACAGTTTCCTAATGGGTAAAAAACATCATTGAGATAAAATCCATTATTTCTAAACTGCTTAGACTGATACATGTCACTTTAGGTAAGAACATCATCTATATTGTTTGTAAATATTATTTTCTCAGGTGTCATACTTTTAAAATTTACTAACTCACAAATACAGAAGTCTGCTTTAGGGACAAATGTAAGTGAGATAAATTCAATTATTGCTTAACTGCTTAGATTGGTATAGTTTCCTTATGGGTAAAAACAACATTGAGATTTATCCCATTATTGCTAAGCTGATTAGACTGGGAAATGTTACTTTAGGAAAAAATATCATTAAAATTATTTGTATAAATTATTTCCTAATTTTTTCTATTTTTAAATAAGAAACTCACTAATATTAAGGATATATAATCTTAACACACCAGACGTTACCAAAATAAATGCTGTACAAACACACTTTGCTGTACCAACAGACTTGGCTGTAACACCACACTTGGCTATACTGTACCAACAGACTTGGCTGTAACACCAGACTTGGATGTACCAACAGACTTGGCTGTACCAACAGACTTTGCTGTACCAACAGACTTTGCTGTACCAACAGACTTGGCTGCTGTACCAACAGACTTGGCTGCTGTACCTACAGACTTGGCTGTAACACCACACATAACTTGCCAAAGAAATGCTGTACTAACACTTGGCGGAACCAAATAAATGCTCACCACTTCTAAAATAGTTCTTATTGGTGTGAAATAATTTATGTGTGCGAAAATAGAAAGTCATACCAATAAAACAATTATCTCTAGATGTTGAGCCCCGACCAGAAGTTGTGTAGTTAGCTGGACACTCCTGACACTGCCCACTCAATGAAACATTTCTGTAGAATCCTACTGGACAGTCAGTACACACATTTGTGGACTCATTGACCTGCTGACCTGCTGGACAAATACCTGAAATAATATGAAATTATATTTAAAAAATGACTATATTTATACCCTCTGTAATAATTCAGGAACATTTATTCAAGAAGATGAGATTTATCACAAAAGTGAATATTTTATCTCAACTGTTTTACATTGTTTTTGTGTTTATCCTGTAAGATGGGTGTTTAATTTACCTGCAAGGTAATATGCAGTATAAAATATAATCTATACAAAATAATTAAATAAAATGCTTGGACACAAGAACACATTAAAAAAAAATTTTATTCATAAGACTTGACTGGGGGTGTAAAGAAAGTTTTTTTTGTTTTTGTTTCTGTTCTGTCATAAGATGAAAACTAGTATTTTAGAGCAGTGTTCCACAGCTTATGCCCTCCCGTGGCACATCTAGGAACTCCCAATAATTTCTCAGACAAACATTAAAACATAAAACATTGGAAACTTTTAAACTTGTTTGCTGTAGGAAGATGTTTCATGTTTAATTCAATATCTGATGAAGCAACTCACATTTCACTATCATTCCACTGAGCAACACAATCTCTAGCTATGCCGCTAAGTTGCTATCCAGAATTTTTGGAGATAATACCAAAATGTTTCATTCTTTTCCTCCATATTATGACCATATTTATGTTGCCTTAATGCCAGATCTAGTCTTTAAGATCCAAATAGGCATGATTTCTTTTGGATAATAACCAGTTTTGTTCTTTGTTATAGTCCATAAATATTTGGCCTGATTTTTACCTTTGGCAAAACATTGGGTTTTCGTTTGAGACCGTTTAATTTGTCTCATTAAAATTTGGTAGAAAATCTCATTCCAATGTTGCTTTTTTAAAAATCATTCACTAGTATCATAAAGCTGATCATGTTAGGCCACAAAAGGATCATTTTAGAGGAGCTTGCATTGATTAGTCATGTTAAATATCATTGATCACAAATATTGGAGTTCAAATTAAAATCTTGAAATAGTGTTATGCTGGGAACACAAAGGCAATGCATTGTGAAATTATAACAATTTATTTCTAACCCCATATTATCTTCAAATATGGCACACTGGTCACGGAGCTCCGTTTTAGAGCATTTGAATGTGACACATTAAGTTGACCACTTTTTAGTTAGTTCTAAAACTAACTTTTATTCTCCTTGTTTCATTCTTTATAATTACACACATATTTCAATGTGCTACTGGGTTTTAATTAAAATAATTTATATTCTATTAACATACTAGCACTAAGCCATCTTGCAGGTTTGGCTGTGCTCGTTTCCAGAATCTACATAGTCTATAACAATTTCAAACAAAGGCAAACATTAACTTGACCAATGCACCTTAATATCAGTGATATGCCCCCATCCAATATAAAACATAAATCTATTTCATTTCACTGACCAATATAAAAACAAAATATGTGAATGTAATACTTTTTACCACAACTTTTAAAATAAATTTTTATCTTATTCCCCAACAAGCAATAATATTGTTATGTTTGTGTGTATGTGCAAGAGGTGAGGTGATTAGACAGTTCTTTAGAAAACAGGACATTCATTACGTGGGTTTAGACAATAGCATATTTAACTATAACCTACACAACAATAGTCTAGATAACAGATCAACAGAGACAGACATCAGATATCAACAGAGACTGACATCAGATGTCAACAGAGAAAGACATCAGATATCAACAGAGATCAGATATCTACAGAGACAGACATCACATATCAACAGAGACATCAGGTACCCAATGTCTTGAAAATGCTCAGTATGATGAATAGTGTTTGAGTGTGTGTTCACATACAGGAGAACTTGGCCAATATCTAGAAAGGTGCCTAAAGATTTGGTCATAATAAGGTTAAATGCAACAACACTGACTTGTACACAAAGATGAAGAGTCGCTCCCCTTGCGAGGCGTCGTCTGTCCTGCTGGACAACTCAAACAAGAAGATAGCCCATACGTTTCTGAAAACTGGCCCTTGGGGCAGTTCTCGCACTCTGCAACACTTGAGTTGTAATAAGTCCCCGGACCACAGGACACTGAAAGGAATACAAATAAATTTATAAAAAAAACTGGCATGTTTAAAGACTGATTAAAAATAATAATGAGCTGTCATTTATAGTAAATGCCGCTGTCATTTATAGTAAATGCCACTGTCATTTATAGTGAGGACCGCTGTAATTTATAGTGAAGACGGCTGTCATTTATAGTGAGGACCACCATCATTTATAGTGAACACTGTTGTCATTTATAGTGAAGACCACTGTCATTTATAGCAAACTGCTGTCATTTACAGTGAAGACCATTATCATCTCACCCTCCATGAATTAATTTTGTTCCTTAAAAAATACATTTATCTAAAAAAATGAAACTTTAAACCTTAACTGTCTCAAATGGGACTCACTGTAAAATCTATTCTGTCTGGTGTAACACTCTCATAATATAAGGAAGTAAAAAACTAACAGTGCAAGGAGTACTGGTCAAAACATTCATAACATGCAGACATGACATTATTAACCCATCAGCCCAAATAATACAAGCCTTGAGATTGGTTGGCTGGTCTCTGTAGCAAATAATCAGATTGCTTCTCCCATTTCTTGCTCATCTCGCCATTTTAATGGCAGCTTCCATTGATAGTAAATGGTGGTCTATCACTTTATAGCAATTTTATTTTACCCAGTGACCCCTATAAACGCTGAAACCTAAGTGACCTTGAAATATTCTAAAAGGCACAAGAAGCCACAGGGAAATATTTTATGCAGTTTTTCCACATTGAATCTCGAATCTCATTCAAATATTTGTTAGGACTTATTTTGGCTTCAACAATTAGATGAAAATTAAACAAAATTTTGCTAGGAAGACATGTTAAAGTGAAACAAAAATTGCAAATCTCATTTGCAAAAAAAAAAGTTGAGATTTCAGTTTGATTCTTAAAGAGTGCTTTCAGTTCATTCAATTCCCTAAAAAAAAATAAAAAAAAAAAATATATATATATATATATATATAGTTTAATCATTGTAAATTAAGTGCAGGGCCTGTGACAAGAGCTCCTGTCTTCTTGGCACCAACAGTCCAAAAAAGTCTCCGCCTCAAAAGGGGTTAAGAAGATAATGACCTATGTGAATGGAATACTCTACAGTATTCCCAACTTCAAAGATGTATTAAAGTCTCAAACACTGAAACAAAAAACTATTTCGAACACTGCCTAACCACGTAGGTCTAACAGTCCATCCTTGACATATGAAACAAATCATTTCATATGCTGTCTTATAGCATCATTGCCTCACAGTCCATCCTTGACATATGAAACAAATCACTTCATATGCTGTCTTATAGCATCATTGCCTCATTGAATATCTTTTAATAAAATATATTAAAAAATACAACACTATTCATATGCATCACATAGTGAGTAAAAACAATCCAGTTGGTTGGTGGGACTGTGAAGACAAACTTAAGAATAGTTGACCATGAACAGAAAAACCCATTTATAACTGTCTACCAAATAGTTCACCCAGCTCATTGAAATCATTCCATACATTTTATGGTTTCATCACATTCATTCATTCACAAGATTACAAACCTCTCCGCCGCTCCCACAACCCCCCCCCATCCCAAACCTCTGATCCCACACCCCCTATCCCAAAACCCTTATCCCCCACACTCCCCACAATTATCCTTGGGATTACTATGAAAAAGATCTAAAGCCTCAATGTTTATCCCCAAGTTCATGACTAAATGTTGACTCACCGCACTGTCCATTTCTCACCACTTGACCAGTAGGACAGACATAGGTGACAGAGACAGCAAAGTCCTCTTTGCTAAGGACGGCTGAAGGAAGGATGTTCTAAAGAAAAGATTAATGACATTATCTCTCTTTACCAAACTTTTATAAAATTTTTACATTAACTGTCACAAATATATTTTTTCTGTATTTGCTGGAAAGAAGTGAATTGTTTATTTTGAATTTTTTGGGGGAAACAACTTTATGCTAACAAATTTATGCTACTTTTATGTATTACAGTGTTTTTTTCATATGACTTAGTGCAGGCCTGCACAACTCAAAATGTAAGATGGGCATAATACTTTAACAGAACCTTTCACGGGCCAAAATATTTCATGCAAACCTTGGGCAAGCCCAAAGAAAGTAGGACAGGGGGAAAGCTATTGAGAAAATAATAATAAAAAATAATATTTCGTCACTTCGCGGGCCACAAAATGGGTGCTGGTGGGCCAAAAGCAGCCAGCGGGCCGTATATTGTGCAGACCTGGCTTAATGGATTGTCATTCCAGGTCTTTTTTTATAGCTATTTTTTTCGTGAGACATTTTTTAAAAGTAATTTTTAAGCACATAAAATGGCCTTTCACCTATTTTTATTACAAATAAGTTTTCCTGAGAATTCTATAATTTAAAAAGTTTTTCTGAAATCAAGAAACGCTGAGATTACTTAAGCCTAAGCCCCCATTAGCCTCATTATGTTATTAATAGTTACAGATGTTATATAAATTATATAAGATCTCATTAAATAAATTTTAAAAAATATAACAGCATTATTTTGTTTAAGAATACAATAGTTGAAATTGATCAGACAAACTTACGGCAATGCTGAAGGCATCATTGTCTAAAACTGCAACCAGAAATACATCCTTGGTTTCCATGCTGTTGGTACCATTGCTTAATTTGGATCTGAAGCAGAAAATTGCACCATTTAAACATTTTTTTTTATTTCATGCAGTTTATTTATACTAATTATTAACTTAGCACCCCTCCCCCCCCCCCCCCAAATTAAAAAGACATATTTCCAAAGTCTCCTATTATCTAACTAACTCAATCTCAATTTTTTAAAAAAAGATTGGTATTTTGCATGTATTTACTTCTTTAAATTTTTGCTGATGTATCACATTGTAATAATAATGATTTTTGTACATGCAGCTTAATAAGCTTGTGCCTGTTTCTCTATTCAAAATAAAAGAGTGTCAAACATTGTATTTTTAGCTGACCAATCGGGTTCTTTTCCTGTGGGACTTTGATGTGCTTCATGAGACAAAACACAATGTTTAAAAGTCAAGCCGACTGTTGAATGTAAAACACAACAAAAACGAACTCCCTAACCACAGAAAAACAACAACTTACGTCACATTTTTCAAATCAATGTTAACAAAAATGTTGAAAGGGAGGCTACAGTTGACCTGGACGCTCACATTAGAACAGTCAGCAGTGGAGCACAGCAGAGTTCCCCATGGTTGGCTCAGCTGAAAAATATGTAGATCAACAATAAAGATGTTTGATTAGTGTTTAATAATTTATTTGTTTTTATTCATACAACATTCGTGCAACATTCGTGCAACATTAGTACAACATTGGTGCAACATTCATACAACATTTGTGCAACATTCATACAACATTTGTGCAACATTCCTGAAATATTCGTGCAAAATTCGTTGCAACATTGACATTTTGAAAATTTAGACGAACAAACTGTCCTGGTGCCCATCACTGTACCATTTGTAAGTTATGCAAAAGATGACTGAGCTGTAAGTCATACAAAAAATGGTAGAGTTGTAAGCTACATACATGATGACAGAGCTGTAAGTCATACAAAAAATGACTGAGTTGTAAGCTACATACATGATGACTGAGCTGTAAGTCATACAAAAATGGCAGAGTTGTAAGCTAGATACATGATGACTGAGCTGTAAGTCATACAAAAAATTGCAGAGTCGTAAGCTACATACATGATGGCTGAGATGTACAATGAAAAATCGCTAAGAACCATCTTTACCCCAGTCCACTTACAAGGCACTTACAGTCCATCGCCTGGCTGCATGTAAATAAGAAAAAAACTAAAACCACATAATTACCAGTGACAGCTCTTGTAATGTCCTGTTCCTCACAGCAGCTTCAGTGCAGTCTGTTTCATTTATTTTATACTGGATGGTCAAGCTAACATCCACCCTGGCATCTTCATTTATTCCTGCATCAAGATGAATAAGTAAAAAACATATGTCACAAGGAAGTCTCAAAACTATTCAGTCTGATCATATTACTATTTGTTACCACTTAGGGCACCGATCAACAAATTTTTTTGTGAATCCTTTGTTTAAACTGAAAACCCTGCAAGAAACCCTCAACTTCAAATTAAAAATGGATTTTACTTCTTCTTCTTCTTATATTTGAGGTGCCCACGTTCAATTTGTTGATCATTCTTCATAAAATGACAATAGTAAGATGTCTCAGTTCACTTTAAGACATAGAACTGAATAATTTCAAACTTTGAAGAGCTGGCTATTACCATAAATTTAATTGGTTTAACTTCTGAATGATATGTGACATGTGGACTTGTCACTTCTGAACATGGAAAATGACAATAATGAACAAGCCCTGTTTCGTTATTTTCAAGACATAGTGGAACAAGAAATGTATATGCAAGAAATGTCAAGACAGAACAATTCAAAAGGATGTTTCAGCCAAATGCCTTCTTCAGCAGACAGTGCAGAACAAGGAACTGCAAATAATTAGAAATCAGAAATAAAAAACATGTGTTTAAAAATCTCATTGACCTCAATGTAGCTTTGTTTTTTTGTCTCTTCAGCTATATAAAATGTCTGATGTAATGTATACAATGACTTACAGCTTTGTTTAACCTCAAGGTAACAACATTCTTCTTTTCTTTGCCCTTTTTTCAACACATAACTTCCCAGTGAAGCACAGACAATTAAAAATATCTTTCTACGCCGCCTTCCATTCTCTGGTCATCTTCTACAACTCTTACACAGATCTAGAGCACATCTTTGTCCACCGCTCTACGTGAGATGTTGATAAAATTACAAACTCATCAATAAATGTCAAATCAAGGAAGTTAAAAATTAAATGTAACACTTTCCCTACTCACGTCCACAAGCAGGGTACAAGCCATCGGTCAGCGACTCCCAGTCTCCATCTGGACCACAGGTAAAATAAACCGGCCGGTCCCTGACAATAGTGAAATTGGGGGGGCACTCAATGTAACAAGAGGAGAAGTTGTTTACAGTTGAGCAGTTTTCAGCACCATTGCCTCGAGGGTGTGTCAGGTTGGGACAAAATGCAGCTGAGGGAAGAGGAAGAAAAGTCAAAACATGACTCTCGGGGCACAACATGACACTTGGGGCACAACATGACTCTTGGGGCACAACATGACACTTGGGGCACAACATGACTCTCGGGGCACAACATGACACTTGGGGCACAACATGACTCTCGCGGCACAACATGACACTTGGGGCACAACATGACCCTTGGGACACAACATGACTCTTGGGACACAACATGACTCTCGGAAAACGACATGCCTCTTTGGGCACAAAATGACTATTGGGGCGCAAAATGTGAACAACAAGGTATTGACCCTCTCTCTCTCTCCCCTGGACAGGTCAAGAAATCTGTTATCCCCTTTGGACAGATCAAGAAATCTGTGATCTCCCCTGGACAGGGCCAAGAAATCCGTGAATTTCTACCATTTAACCAATTGTTACTTTGTTTCCTCTCAACACACATATTTTAGTGCTACGATATCTTAAGTAAATCTAGAGCATTGATGCACAACATTTTAACAATAAGTAAACATTTTAAGATACAGGGTGTGCATAAAAATGGTGGAAACATAAACTAAATACAGTTTTAGACATGAGCGGTTAACAAAGAGATGTAGTACTGAATTCACATATTATCTGTATAGATAACTTACTATTGATGTACAAGGAGAAGTCACAGAGCGCTGCATTACCAAAGTCATCTTTCGCCACATACACAACTGTGTGCTGCCCTCGTGTGAAGTTAGAACCTGGCAAAGGTCAGTTGCAGAGTTTTTAAAAAAATAATAACTTCAAGTTAAAGAGTCTTCAAATTCCCTGAAAACTGCGAACACAAATTGATAGAAAAAGTAACAAGTCTGTCGACCACAGTTTAAATTAGTAAGCAAGAAACCTGGTGTGTTTGTTGATGAAATATTCACAGTCCCATTAAAAACAGGCAGTGTCCAAGATACTGCTTGCTCCTGATAGGTAGTTGGTACAGCAAGGTTGGCTGGACAGGAAAGTATCACAGGTGGTGAAATATCTGAGGAAAACATAAGGCCCTTTTTATTAAAAAAAAAAAGATGAATAAGTTGCATTAAATATTCAGTTGAGTACGTAAACAAAAATAATTTGCCATCATTATGATTTTTTTTTTTTAATTTAATTTTTTTAAAGCCTTCTTCAATAACAAATATTAAAATATAGGTGAGCATAGGCTGTACAATAACAAATATTCAAATATAGGTGAGCATAGCCTGTACAATAACAAATATTATGGTACAGAAAGGTTGGCTGGAAAGGAAAGTATAAAAGGTGGTGAAATATCTGAGGAAAACATAAGGCCCTTTTTATTAAAAAAAAAAGATGAATAAGTTGCATTAAATATTCAGTTGAGTACGTAAACAAAAATAATTTGCCATCATTATGATTTTTTTTTTTTAATTTAATTTTTTTAAAGCCTTCTTCAATAACAAATATTCAAATATAGGTGAGCATAGGCTGTACAATAACAAATATTCAAATATAGGTGAGCATAGGCTGTACAATAACAAATATTCAAATATAGGTGAGCATAGGCTGTATACAAAATTTATTTCTGCTCCCTGAGATTAATCCAATCTAGAGACATTTTTTTGCATAGAATTTTAATAAATGAAAAACTATTTTTAACAAAGACATGTCAAAAAGTATTTAAAACAGTATTTTAGTTTTAATTCTCCATAAAATTTTTTCAAAATGTCACAATAATAATTTGTAAACAGGTACTTGGGGCATAATAAAAATAATTTTAAAATACTATGAGCCAGAATTTTCAATAAAATTAGAACCTACCTCTGGGAGTAAGACATGTTGAGGAAACACCATCACAATGAGCTAAGCTTGCAGATGAGGGGCGAATGAGCAGCACATTTCCATAGACTTGGATCTCACCCCATCTGAACACATCTCCCGGATAAGTGTTGGGGCTGTTGTGCAGGAAGGGTAACTCTGTGCTCATGTTTAGAGCATGGCTCAGCACATCTAGTTTCGACACGCAGCCGTAGAAGCTCTTACCTCCCCCTGTTTTAGGTGCTCCCACAACAGGCAGAAATCTAATTTGGACAATTTAAATAATAATAACGTATCGGATGCTGACACATCAGGTATCTACAGATGTGGGTAAGATCAGGTATCTACGGATGTGGGTAACATAAGGTATCTACAGATGTGGGTAAGATCAGGTATCTACAGGTGTGGGTAAGATCAGGTATCTACAGATGTGGGTAAGATCAGGTATCTACAGATGTGGGTAAGATCAGATATCTACAGGTGTAGGTAAGATCAGGTATCTGCAGGTGTCGGTAAGATCAGATATCTACAGGTGTAGGTAAGATCAGGTATCTGCAGGAGTCGGTAAGATCAGGTATCTACAGGTGTGGGTAAGATCAGGTATCTACAGATTTGGGTAACATCAGGTATCTACAGGTGTGGGTAAGATCAGGTATCTACAGATGTGGGTAAGATCAGGTATCTACAGATGTCGGTAAGATCAGGTATCTACAGGTGTGGGTAAGATCAGGTTTCTACAGTTGTGGGTAAGATCGTGTATCTACAGATGTGGGTAAGATCGTGTATCTACAGATGTGGGTATAGAGATCTGCAAAAGACTGATGTCAAGTTTTGATAGATTTCATCCACTTCAGCAATAATAGTTCATACAACTCTGTAGCATCAATGTTTTGTCAAGTTTTGATAGATTTCATCCACTTCAGCAATAATAGTTCATACAACTCTGTAGCATCAATGTTTTACATTAAAAAAGTAGGATGTTGCCTGTTTCTTATTGTTAGTATTGTTGGTCAAAACTCCACACCACCAACCCACTCCGCCCACCCACACCACACCACCCACACTCCACCACACCACCCTCATCACCCAAACTCCCTCTTAACACATCGATTAAACTCACCCTCCACCAAATAAAACAGCTCCCAGTAAACCAGAAGTGGCACTAGTGTTATTGAAGTCCACAACCAGGTCAAGGTGACCGTCACTCTTTCTCCAGGACACCAGGATGTAATGCCAGTTCCCATCATTGATTTGCTGACCACTGTATGGGAGATGAGATGAATTCCTGAGCTGTGCTCCCACATCGTCAAGATAGAGGACAGGCTCCAGGGTGTCACTGGTGTAGTCATTCCTGCAAATAGAAGTATGACTACATCTTTACAGCAAGCTGCTCAATGGTTGGGATATCATTACCAGACAGAATTGTAGCTTTATCAGGGCCCACCAGGGAACATCATGTAACCAGGGCACAACAGGGAACATCCAGTAACCAGGGCACACAAGGGACCATCATGTAACCAGGGCACACCAGGGAACATCCAGTAACCAAGGCACACCAGGGAACATCATGTAACCAAGGCAAACCAGGGAACAACATGTAACCAGGGTACACTAAAATCAAAGTAATAACTGCTGTGTCTGTCTAAAAAAATCTTGTTGTAGCGCAATGAATGTCTGGCTGTATGAGAACAAGATAATTAGTATTTTATAGAGAGGCTTTTGGGACCAGTCATTGTGAAAAATCATGTTAATAACAAAGAAACTATTTTGATGACGCCATAACAAGTTTATTTCAATACTTTGTGTCATGGTGATATATTTGTGACGTTTGTGATATATTTGTGACACTTTGTGAAAAAATGGTTTCACAACCTTACTCCACCTGTCCTTTGTGTCATACCTTGACTCTGTGATACAAATTGTGTTTCAAGAATATTTTTAAAAGAAACACACAAAAAAGAAGAGTCCAACTTACAATGCATAGTAAAGGGATAAAAACATCCCCGCAGTGCCAGGTGTTGTGTATCTAACCCAAAGTTTGACAGTGAAGCCATCTGTATCATTGTAGGGTGCCGGGTACAGAAGTGTAGCACCTGAGTTGTCCAGTGATGGCTTGATGCACACATCAAAGTCATCACTGATATCTGGGGGAAAACACACTCAAAAATTATTGGTTCTTTGATCACAGCTAGGAATTTAACTATTTATTTATGTATTCTATGTTCACAGATTGTATTTGACACTCTCGGAAGAGTCTTACCTTCGGTGCACTGTGCACCTTGCTTCCCGATCGGACATCGACAAAATGACTGAGACAAACCATCTATGCACCTGGCAGTTGTATGACAGGTGGTCTGACCACAACTGTTGACATGAACGTCACACTGAGTACCATTGAATTCTGACATGGAGGAGTAGAAAGAGAGAACACAAATTCTTAAATTCTATGACAATTCATCATTGGATGGTGTTCCTATAAATTAATTGTACATTAGCTAGCCATTACATATAACAGCTCAGATGTTTTATTAACGCTTGTTTTGTTTCTTTCAGACATGAGAATGTGACCACCTGAGATTACAGGTGAAGTCAAACATACAGAGATGAGGATGTGACCACCTGAGATTAGAGGTGAAGTCAAACTATCAACTCTAAGAAATAATAAAACGAGCTGTGTGGGCATCATACAAAGGCCAAAAGACAAAGTCTTGCACATTTTTTTATCATTGCCTCAAGGCACAAGGCATATGCCCATTTGTTTACTGGATCACAAAAATGGTGGATTCTCTTTGGCTGAGCACCCCCTCCCCATCTCTTCAATCGTTAACATTTTAAAACAAAGTCTCTAAAGGGATGGCAATCATGGGGGTCATTGATGGCTGATTTGGCAATCATGGGGGTCATTGATGGCTGATTTGGCAATCATGGGGGTCATTGATGGCTGATTTGGCAATCATGGGGGTCATTGATGGCTGATTTGGCAATCATGGGGGTCATTGATGGCTGATTTGGCAATCATGGGGGTCATTGATGGCTGATTTGGCAATCATGGGGGTCATTGATGGCTGATTTGGCAATCATGGGGGTCATTGATGGCTGATTTCTACGCTAGAGAAATACTTGAGATGTTTTGTTTTTAGATTGTTAGAAATGTAAAATGTTGTCTTGATTTAAATATGCCATTATTTATCTGCTGAAAATGAATATGTACAATGTAATAAAAAAAATTCCATTTATTTGGAGCAAAATTCTGATTACTGATGGGCCGCTGGGACCGGTGATATAATAAAAATAAAAGTCATGAAGATAGGGCCAGTTTTTGTTTTTTTCCCGGGCCACTTTGATTTTTTCCCGGGCCGCTTGAACTCCCCAGTCCACCCCAGGGGGGAGGGCAGTTTTATGCACCCCTACAAAAGGTGTAGAACACTAATATAGAAGCCATATTATATTTTTTTAGACCCAAAAACAAAACAACAACCCCCATATAGTCATATACACATTTTTTCTTTGTACAATAAATACATTAATCTTTGACCACTCTAATATTACTATCTGCTATTTTCTTTTTTTTTTCATACATATATTCAATTACCATTTGTTCCCACACCTACAATTTAGCCCATCATTTCTTTTAGATTATAACAAAAAAGTGCATTTCACTCACCATTGGTACACACACAGGTAGGCGGTGACGTCATGCTGGTGGCTACCAACGTGCCCCCATTCTGACAGCTGAGAAATTCATGCAGCTCACAGAGATCTCCAGTTGTACCTGGAAATGTAATTTCTCAACCCAATTAGAGCTTTGATCTCACTTTGAAATATAAGAGTATTAAAACAACCCCCCCCCTCCCCCCCCCCAGTAACTTTAATATCAATATATATAAAAGTACTGTTCTGACATTTACAGCAGTTTCCCAAAACAGCAGTGAGCAGTTAAAAACACCCCCCCCCCCCCCCCCCCCCAGTAACTTTAATATCAATATATATAAAAGTACTGTTCTGACATTTACAGCAGTTTCCCAAAACAGCAGTGAGCAGTTTAAAAAAAATAATCACAAGAATAAATGGACCTACCCGGCTTACAGTTACAGTGCTGGCCATTGGACACGCACTGGCCTCCATTTCTACATGGATTGGCTGTAGTGCAGGCATCTGAAACCTGCCCACAAGTTTTGCCATAAGTTTGGGTTGAGCAGCTGAGAAGGAAATAAAAAATGTTTCTGGCAAATCTACAAGGCACAATATTTCTCTTTATTTTTGTAATGTAAAATCTTTAAGACTAATCAAGTGTGTGTATATCATCAGCATGGCATGCCCCGGACTCACTTGCAGTAAAAATCATTCAACAAATTCAGGCAAGCAGCTCCGCTTTGACACAGTGTCTGATTATTGTTATTACACTGGTCAGTCATGGTCTCACACTGTTGTCCTGTCCAGCCCCTGCCACACTGACACAGGTACCCATCCACCAGGTCGGTGCAGTCTCCTTCATGAAAGCATGGCTCAGACAGGCATTCATTTATATCAATCTGAAAAACAAAAATCAACTGACATGTCAATTTTAAATTTTTTCCATCACAGGTTGCTCTGAAAATTAAATTCACATTGCTTTGACTTAAAAACTTGCCAGCAGTTTTGTTAAGATGTGGTGGCAAAATAATTTTTTATAACTAAATTGAATGTACACATGCCTTCAAAATTTTTGAGAACCCTCCCCTCACCCCAACCGAAAATCATAGGATTTATAACATTTAGGATTTTTTTTACTGAAAAATTTCAAGGCTTTAGTTTGAGCAAGCTACTTGAAAAAAATGCCAGTTGTGATCTGCTTCGCGTTGCCCAAAACAGTTGTGTGAAATCATGATTTGCCTCAGTATTTTTATATTCAATATTCATGACAGGTTAAAAAAAAATCATGGCGTGTTTTACTTTAGTCTGTAACAATGTTTAAAAAAACTTACCTCACACCTCTGACCAGTGAACCCAGGTCGACATTTACAGGTGAACTTATTTATGCCATCCACACACATCTCTGTCCCATTGTTGTCACAGTCCGAGTGAAGGCACTCGTCGATGTCTTTCTCACACTGGATTCCTAAAGTTTAAAAAATGTATATACTCAGCTCTAATTTAGAACAAAATTAATTTTATACTAAATTTAATGCAGCAGACCTGTTCACAAGACATAAGATTGGAAAGAATAGCTGTAAGGCTTATTTCATTTGATTTTGGCAACCTTGTTAAGCCTTGTTAAATAACTGCATGGCATGACTAAGATAAAACCTAGAAACTGAAAGTGCGATTATAAGAATTAGATACAAGACACAAGCCATCTGTGTTTACAAATGTGCAAGGGACATAAGCCATCTGTGTTTACAAATGTGCAAGGGACATAAGCCATCTGTGTTTACAAATGTGCAAGGGACACAAGCCCTCTGTGTTTACAAATGTGCAAGGGACACAAGCCATCTGTGTTTACAAATGTGCAAGGGACACAAGCCATCTGTGTTTACAAATGTGCAAGGGACACAAGCCATCTGTGTTTACAAGTGTGAAGGGGACTTGTGCCCTTTTTTTCCATCCTACTTCAAAAGTTTAGGTATTCTGTATACACAAGATGGCCCAGAAAAAGTGATAACATCCCTTACAATGTCATATAATTACATCAACGTTTGTTAACTGTATACATTTACTGATTTACTTAAGTACACATATAACTGTATGAGTTCATTATCATGACACTATCTGGTGGCGATAAATGACAAAACATTATATTAATTCAATTATATTAGATAACCTTTTGCTATGAGATGTTCTCACTTTTTTGGGGCCACCCTGTACATCTTGTTATATTCATTTTATATATTCTATATAAACAGTATATTTATATTTGGTAATGTTTAAGGTATTTTGTGGAGACAATATTCATTATAATTATATATTTTAAATCCTAACTTTATTATTTTGGAATGTAATAATGTAATACACAGCTAGGTGCTTACAGTTAGCCTTCCCTTGTACACACAGCTAGTTGCTTACAGTTAGCCTTCCCTTGTATACACATTTTGTTGCTTACAGTTAGCCTTCCTTGTGTACACAGCTAGTTGCTTACAGTTAGCCTTCCCTTGTACACACAGCTAGTTGCTTACAGTTAGCCTTCCCTTGTACACACAGCTAGTTACTAAAGTATTAAGCACTCAAAGCCACTGAATTGAAGCCCTTCACAAAAGAAAATTATTTGAAGTCAGTAAAACCTTATAGGTGACAGCAATAAAGAGATTGATAGTGTATTGATATGTTGTACAACAAACCTGTATATCCAGGTGCACAGTTGCAAGTTGACCCATTCCGCTGGTCAACACAGGTGGCCCCATTGAGACATGCCGGTCCCCCGGATGATAGCTGGCAGTCATTGACCTCATGCTGACACTGGGAACCCTCATATCCTTGGCCACACTGGCACTGGTAATAGGGAGGCCCGGTTGAATTGACCACACACTGACCTTGGCCACATGGGTCGAGTTCTGCACAGGCATTTCTCAAACTGCACTTTTTGTTGGCTAATAGTGAACACACAACAAAAATAAATGAATCATTGTCAGAAATAAATAATAAACGTAAAATTGATGAAGACTTCTTGCCAAGACGTTTGTTGTTTTGTTGCATTCTTTTTCAAGTTTTCCCATACTTTGTTTCGCTCATTTCCATTAAACTTCAAACTGTTTTAAGCCTCAGAGCCACCGCGCGTGGCCCTGCAACTCCTGCACCTGCAGGAGGCTTCAGTTGTTTAAGGGGCCCAAAGTTCTAATGTGGAATAAAAATTTAAACGATCAACTTTCAATGCAGGGGGCACAAGTGACAAAACCGTATGGTGGCAGGGGGCCTCATAAAGTCATGTGGCAGCTCTGACACTAAGGCAGCTATGTCAATAATCAGATTTCCTTGATTGTCTTTATTCAGCATTGTCGTTTATAAAAAAAACAACTATCTTGGCTTAAAATAGATATTCAGATATATTTCATTGTATTTCTTGTGGTTGCAAGGATCCAGATTCATCAACCCATTAGGTCAATAGACCAACTCCTTCAAAGGGGTGCTACTCACATTTTGTGTTATGTGCAGATATGATATGTGTTTGGGCAAATACTTGGTTGCATAGGCGTCTAAATTTATTGTAACATCATGACCGGTAATGAAAAAATTCTTACACACTCATATAATGCAAACACTTACTATTAAGGAGCATTTTTTACCAAAAGTTTATTTTGTTAGATTTTTATTTATCCCCCCCCCCTCCCACTTCCACAACTGTCTCAAATTTGACACTCTACATTATAAATTGTCACAAACTGTTGACCGCCACCCCCCCCCCACCTATATGCATGATTTCATTTATGGATGGATCCAATCTGCAAGAGATTTCATAAAATTCTAAGACTCTGGAATTGTTTAGAATGGGCTGGGAATGTACAATACATAAAACCATCAAGTGTTTAGAAAAAGATTGTTTTGTAGTCCAACCTCTGCTTCTGGCACACAGAAAGCGAATCTCAACATTGCTGCAGTTGACACCTTGGTCAGCAGGGCAGGTAACCTTGTCGAAGCCACAGGATACCAAAGATGACAGCAGCTGACCAGGCTGCTTGGAACGACATTCTGCTTTCAAAGGTTCGGTTAATTCACAAAATACTTCCACAAACTGTGAAAGTAAATTGACAAGGTATCCCATTAAGAGATATTTCTTATATAGAGTGAGAATGTATCCCATTAATAGAGATATTTCTTATATAGAGTGAGATATTTCTTATATAATACAATTACTGTTTAAAAGAAAATCTTTTTTGTTTTCTGATTCTTTTTGTTTTTTCCTAAAATTCATACCAGGAAATTTGTATGAAAGAAATTCATTAGAAGGAAAATTCCATGAAAGTTTCTTTGAATGGAAGTTTGTTAAAAAACTAAATTTGTTAAACTGTGATTTCTTTATTTTTTAAATTTTTTAGTTTTTAAAATATTTTTTTAAAGGGAATGTTGGACCGAGGGAGAAATTTCACTTTTTTATAAAATTTATTTTGTTAGGTTTTTCCCCCCCATATTTTATTTCAAACAAACTTCCATTCAAAAACACATCCATCCAACAACAAACGAACAAAGTCGATTCAAACAAAATTCTAACAATAAACGGATAAATTCAAATAATCTGACCAACAATTTCCCCTCAAAAAAAATTTCTTTCTTAAAAAATTTCTGCAAACTTCTAAATTGATCAAAATTTGAATTTGAATTTAAAGTTAATGCCAAATTTAAAATTGAATGTCATAAAAGAAGAGGGATTCCCAAACTGGGAAGGTGGTGGTGGGGAAAGTGCAAATAGCTGAACCTTTGTAAAAACATATACATATATATATATGTATAATCTCATTAATTTCATACTACCATAAAGGTTAGTATAGAATGTCATTGAACGCCTCCTTACCTCATTATTAACAGACTGTAGTCTTACATCAAAACCATTTCCATATCCAATGGGTGTTATCCATTGAGAAAAGAAGGTTTCATCTTAGAAAAAAAAAAGATACAAAAAAAAAAGATAGATTAAAATTCAGTGGCCAACGGAATTATGCAGCATTTTCAAGTGCTGTGAAGCAAGTATCATTCAAATGAATAATAACTGATTTTCCATCAAGAAATCACTTATTTTATTTAATGATGAGCTTAAAGAAAGGATGACAAATTGTGTCTGAACAATTTTTAAGCTATTTTAAATCCATTAATTAAAAAAAAAAAAGTAAAGTCTCTTGAAAAAATTGAAAAATCCAATAAATTACCCTCAACATCTTCACAAATCTTTTCAGCTGACAAAATAAATTGTGTGGTGGACTCAGTGACCTTTTGTTCAACTTTTGAGTACAAACTGCAGTTGCCAGTAACTGATCCATTTTGTAACTGATCAGATGTAGACACAAAGGAAAACCCAACACAAAATGGCTCATCTCTACAGATTAAAGAGCAACCTCTCAGATTGAGTAGACCGGCAGATGGGATGAGCAGACCCTTCAGAGAGTGTCCATTAGAATAGCTGAAGTAGCATGCTGGAGACAATAAATATAAACAGATATTTAAGCATGGCAACAAAAACATTTCTTTCACTACTGATAAACAAAAACATTATGGCTGTTACAGATTAATTATTTCTAAGTATTAAGGACTAGGGGGTTAGGATACAGCCTATAACCCTTTTTAAGCCTAGTCCATAGCAAGCAACTGTCCCATGACGCATGCTGCACTAATTGCAGTTTATCCTTGTCTTTTTAATATCTTTTTATGATTTCATACCTCTTTTATTTCACATCATGGCCTAAATTTTTAAAAGTGATATTGCATGAGCACACTGTAGGCTTGTCTTTAAAACAAGCTGCTGGCACAGCTGTCTGGCTCCCATGATTAAATTAACAACATTCTTTTGTGCAAAACATGTGTTCTGTGCTGCTGCATATATTTAAAAAAAATCCTTACATTTTGTGTATTCAGGAGGACAGATACACATGGGAAGACCAGTGCGGTAGTCATTTTCACATCTGTATTGACCACACAAATCTGTTTGGCCACAGGTTGCAGAGGAGTTCTCACATCTGCTTCCTGTGAACCCAGAGATGCAAGTACAGGAAATTTGACCATTGCTCTGGTTACATTTTCCACCATTTTTGCAAGGCTCTGAGGCACAAAGATCTGAAAATAGGTCATACATATCTGGTCAGTCCATCAAATAGAAAGTTTATAAAAATAACATTTACAAAACAACAGTTCTTTAACTGTGGGGTCCAGACCAAACATTTACAGCAAAAAATGAAATTATTTGTTTAAATTAATTTTGGGACCAATTAAATAAGCATGGCTAAGTATAAACCCTTTTATTAAACCTTGCAAGAAGAATTCTTCTGCAATTTTTGTTACCTAATCACACCTCAAAGAATGTTTATTTTTGGTTTACTGGTTTAAAATCTCTTCATTTTAAGGTGTATATCCACCTATGTACATCTCAACTATTAGTTATTACTGTTTGTTCACAGATATAGCGGAATATAGTTAACTTGATTCTGACATTATCATAATAGTAAATATTCATTTGTACATTAGAGCAGTAGAAAACTTCATTATGGTCCTAGAACAGGCCTGCACAACATACGGCCCGCGGGCCGCCTATGGCCCGCCAGTACCCACTTTGTGGCCCGCCAGCACCCACTTTGTGGCCCGCCAGTTATCGAAAAACTCATTATTATTATTTTCTTAATAACTTTCCCCGACCTATATTTTTTGGGCCCGCACAAGTCCTGTCCTATTTTCTTTTGGCCCGCACACGTTTTTCATAATGCATTACGGCCCCCCTTACATTTTAAGTTGTGCAGGCCTGTCCTAGAACAATGGTCAACTTCCTTCTTTTAGAATTAGGAACAATAGCAAACGTCATTATTGTTTTAGAACAATGGTCAACTTCCTTCTTTCAGACATTAGAACAGTAGCAAACTTCATTATTGTTCTATATCAATGGTCAACTTCCAACTTTAAGACATTAGAACAATAGTAAAATTCATTTTGATATTAGTAAAATAATGAACTTTATTCTGTTCATTCACACACTGCTGGGTAAGTAAACTTCATTCAGATACTACTGGGTAAGTAAACTTTTTCTGACACGAGAACAATAGTAGAAATGAAATGGGTGAAATATAACCAAGTTTCCTTACCAATGATCTGTGAGCAGTTTTGACCATCATATCCAGCTCTGCAGACACACCTGGCATAAACCTCACTGCCGTTGCTTGGTTCACAAAACAGGGTTCCTTGGGGGTCACACCGGATCCTGGCACAAGCCAGCACTTGACGATTTTCACACCTTGTGAGGGAGACAGTGAAAGTGGGAATAGCTTATCATTTGACAAACCTACATAGACCATGGCAATAGCTGTTTAATGCTGGACGTTCTGGAAAAGGGAGTATCAGTATCTAAATCTATAATTAAAAAATGCAGAATATTCATTTCAAGATATAGTATTAAACAAAATGCTATTACACAGATATTAGATTTTAAGCTTTTAATTTGTATGAGGTCCCTAGCATTAAAATGTGTTATTCCAGAGTTAAATAAGTTTTTGTTGAATTGTCAACGTTTGAATAACAGTAAGATAATCATGTTTGGCCAGAATAACTTAAGACATTTTAAATGGATAATGCCAGATTATTTGAATGGTGTTTTCCTTTTAATTAACATCACAGTTTTCCTTTCACTAGCCAATCATCTCCCTTGAAATCAAAGAGGTTTAAGAGACATCAAAATTTCCCAAACCTGGTCCCATTAAAGCCATCAATACACAGGCAAGAGAAGTTACCCAAGCCGTCAATGCATGTACCATGACCACTGCAGCTGTCCAAAGCGCAGTCGTTGATATTCTCTCCACAGTCATCTCCACTTGTGCCTGGCATGGAAAAACAAATTATTTTTATGCTCAACAAAATTAAAAGCAGTAGACTATATATTAATTCAAGTTCTACATTATTTTTTCTTTTAAATTGGCATATTGAACAAATCCTGACACCTCCACACAAACAGCCCTGAATTAAAATAAAGCATTGAGAATATTATTTAAAGTACAGACACATTATTTTATTATTCTTCACACTGGATGAGAAGAAACAAAAAGCAGAGACTAAACTACTAACACAAGGGACAAGGGAAACAATGCAATTATTGTTGTGCCCGTGACATGCTATTCAGTATCACGGTCAAAGTAAGCTGAAGCGGGATCCCTTGTGAGGAAGTGAAGTAAGCAGAATTTACCAATAGGACAAGTACAGGTGTAGCTCCCAGAGGGTCCGGTCGTACAGGTGGCTCCGTGGTAACAAGGTGTTGACATGCAAGGATTTATGGTATCTTGACAGTTCCTTCCGGTGTAGCCTAACAGAGAAGCAGGTAGCAAGTTAATGAGGTGAGAACATTTCAGTTTGCATGAAGAGCAAAAAGTCTAATTTGGTTTGTTCAAATGTCTAACAAATGTCTCATATGGTTTGTTCAAATGTCTAACAAATGTCTCATAATATGGGTTAGAATATTTAACAAATTGTCTTATATGTCTTATTTGAATGTCTAACAAAAATCTCATTTGGTTTGTTCAAATATCTTCTTCTCTTACAAATTAAACAAAGTTTCATCAAATAAATAACAATGTGGTCAATAAATAGAACTTCTTCTTCTTCTTCTATATCTTAAGGGCCCACGATCAATTTATTGATCATTTTGGCTCCTATGCATGTAGATGGGATTTGCAATGTTTCTGTTACTGGTGTTGATGAGGAAATCATGCACTAGGGGTTTGAAGGCTTGAGGCAATAGACACAAATGTGTCTAGTGTTGTCGCCTCAACTGTTCCTTTTGAAAGATGGTTCCAGTCCCTGATTGTCTTGGGCAGGAATGAGCAGCTCCTATACTGGCTTCTTGCTGGTATGAGCCTGAATTGCCTGTCATGGCCTCGTCGCTGTCTATGGGGGAGAGGGACGAGTTTCTGTTTAATACTGGAACAGTGGACCAGCCCATTATTTATCTTGTACATCATGGAGAGCCTGGATTGTCGTCGTCGTTTCTCCAATGGTGACCAGCCTAGTGTTTCTAGCATGCTGCCAACACTAGAGGTATTCCTGTAGCGGTTTAGGACAAAGCGTGCTGCTCGTCGCTGGACCGCCTCCAACCTGTCAATGCTCTTCTGGGTAAATGGGTCCCAGACTGAAGATGCATAATCTAAAATCGGACGGATAAAGGCTTTATATGCTCTTTCTTTCACACAGGAGTTGCCAATCTTTAGATTTCGCCTTAAGAACCCTAGGGTCTTGTTTGCTTGGTTACATACATTGTTAATATGCTCGTCCCAGCGGACCTCTCTTTGAATGGTAACACCCAGGTACTTTACGGAGGAAACTTGCTCAAGAATATGGCCGTGCAGTTTGTATTGGTAGTGTAGAGGAGTACAACTTCTAGAGACTGATAGTGTCTGGCACTTGGCAGGGTGAAATTCCATGTCCCAGCTTATCTCCCACTCAGCTAACAGATTGAGATCCTGTTGTAGCTGGTCCTGGTCCGATCTGTTGGCGATCGTCCTATACACTGCTGTGTCATCTGCGAACAGTCTTGCCTGTGATGTCAGTTTCTCGGGTAGGTCATTAATGTATGCTAGGAACAAACAAGGGCCCAGGACTGATCCCTGGGGGACCCCTGACTTTACATCGACAAAGGAGGAGCTTGTACCACCCACCACTACTGCTTGGAGTCGGTGGCTGAGGAAGCTAGAGATCCATGTTTTAGTGGTGCCTTGAATCCCATATCTTTGGAGTTTGTGTAGAAGCAAACTATGATTCACACTGTCAAATGCTTTTGCGAAGTCCATTACTAGCACGTCAGTCTGCTTGTGGTTCTCCAGATTGGTCATCAGGTCTTCTACAAATTCGAGAAGCTGGGTCTCACATGATCTATTGACTCGGAAGCCATGTTGACAGTCATTGAGTATATTTTGGCTTTCAAGATGCTTCATGACTGTGCTTACGATTATGTGCTCCAACAGTTTGCAGACCACGCTGGTGAGGGATATCGGACGATAGTTGGAAGGGTCAGAATGCTCCCCTTTCTTGTAGATTGAAAATGGTTTCATAAGGCTTGTTTGAAGTCTGATAAATGGTTTCATATCCGATTTCCCAACATTTTAACCATCCTTATAAATAATGCAAAAGTTTTCAGAATCTTTCAAAATGAATTATTATACTTTGCATCTTGAATGAGAATTGAAAGAAACTTGTTTTGGTCATATTTAAAATAAGTTTCAGAAATATTGTAAACATGTACCTATGACTGTCAAAATATTGAAAACACCTGTTAAATTTATTTACAAAAACTGCATTGCATGTTACAACTTGTAAGTTACATTCATTTAAAATGGCGTAGTTAACTAATATAAATTGCATTATTTTTTTTTTTTCAATAATATAAGTATTTTTAAAGGTTTTATATTGAATATATGGCCTCATCTATAATGTGAACACAGTACAAGGTGTGCAAGGCCGACACGTAATACTTGGGTACCCGGTGACAGCCTTACATTCAACTCACGTATCAGTTCAAATCCCCATTGAAAGTTTTTATCCTGAAGGTCCTCAAAATATAATACAAGATTAGCACTAAGAAATAATCCACTAGTAAAGTGCTATCATTTTTTTTAAAAATAGTTTCATTTGGCATAGAAGAGTTTTTGTTGATAGCTCTCACCTGGCAAGCAATTACAAAAGTAATTGTGATTTGCCACATGGCATGTCCCATTGTTCAAACATGGATTGGAGTCAGAGCCACAAAGTATAGAGGCTGTGAACAGAGAGATTATATCATGTTCTAATATATAAAATGACAATTCTACAGGGCTTTTTCATTATTAGATAATTTCTTTTACTGATCCAAATAAATTGACCCATGTTTTGTTTACATCGCATCAATTCATTTTCAGCATTTGTATAAACATTCTGACTATGATAAAAATTTGTAAACTAGAACAATTTAATTGTGAGACATTTAAAGTATTTCTCAAGTGCAAAAATCAGTAGTTATTTAAAAAATCAAATAATTATACTTAAGTGCTATAATATTCTGCAACTAAATGAAGAAATTCAATTGTTTTTTAATAACCCAATTACTCAAGAACTAATAAAAACAATAAAACTATTATTTATCAATGAACAGAAAATGACCAGTAAATTTTAAAATATAACAATCACAAATAATCAGGCTACCAGCATCGACACAGTCTCCAACCCCAGGTGTGGAGGTTTGGTTGGAAAGACATTCCATGCACTCAGCCGACCCAATGGAACTTGTGGTGTATCCTGCTGGACACAGCTGACAGTCTGGTCCATAGCCCGAGACAGAGTAGTAACCCTTGGGACAGGCTCGTGCACAGTAACAGTCTGATGAGTAGAGACAGTTCAAGATATAGTGAGCAAGTTTAATCTAGAGGTGGATTGGTGGTTGAATGCTAGCTGGACTAAGACAGACATTATAAATTGCAGGCAGCAGGGGGGGGGGGTCCCCTCAAAGTCCTCTGCACCAACTGAAATTCTTATTGCTTTGTGAGGAACTTTGAGGAAATGTAAAATATTTAGTAAGCAAATCCAAACAGACAAAATGGGACAGACTTGTTAGTTTTATATTGACACAAGGAGAGTTGCAAAAGCACTGACTCACAAGCTCATTCATAAAAACACCAGTCTCCCATCAAACACTGTGACAGAATCAGAGGAAGACTGATCAGTTATTCTATAACTCAAAGTTTAAATTGTTTTTTTTAAATAAAAGTGTTACCTGTGCCGGAACAATTGAGGTTCGATCTACCTCCTGGAGGCAGCGCTAATGTATTGTCTGGACATGGCTGGCAGTATGTGCTGTTAACTCTGTATGTGTTCCCCCTGCACTCTGAACAAGGCAGTACTCCAGATGTGGAATTAAAAGTACTGTTACACACATCTGTAAATAAAAAGTAAAACAATTATGTAAATTCATTTTTTTTAAAATAAATTAAATTACTTTTTTTTTTTATTGTATCTAAAACTCGTGTGGAGATACTGATTACAAAAATATATATATATTTTTTAAAATACAATAAGGTTTAAAAAAAACAAACTTAATTGTAAATACTTTTTTAATTCAAAGCCTGGATCTGTAACTGACTGAAAAGTTTAAAATCCAAAAGACTTTATAACAATAACTAAATGAGAAATTTGACTTGAATCTACTTGTCAAACTTTTAAAAAGCAAGAATATCATTTAAAATGAAAAAAAAAATTTGATTTTCTCATTTGTTATTTTTTAAAATATTGAAATCATTAGAGGTTTGAGTAATCTTGTTTCTTAATATAATAAATATATTTCTTAATTACTGAAGAATAATGAGATCCTTAAAGGTAAATGTATAGACATGAAGTTTAAAAAAAATCTGACTTAAAAATTTCAATATGGTTATTTTCACCTGTTACATAAACATGAAATTGGCAGCTGGCATTATTGCCATTGGCATCGAAAACAAAAGCAGTAACATTGAAAGCCTGGCCTTTGTCAATAGAAGTCACAGTGATGTTGACAGGTGAAAATTTTGTTTCAACCACACCGACATTATCACTGGCATTGACCAAGTTGTTGGTGAAGGTAAAAGTGATATTTGAATTGAGGACCACTGGATCAGGACACTGGACTACTGGGGGTATGTCGTCTGAAAAAACAGAATATTAAAAAGATTTTTTTAGAACATTTTACACCAGTTTTCAGGCCTAAACATAATAGATAGACCAATAACATCTTTACTTTGTTTAAAACAGGCATTCTTAACTTTTATTTGTTCCATGGACCCATTTACCAGTCAGATGAAAGGCACGAACCCTTTATCAGAATAAAGTTGTTAAATGCATAATATTAATATTTTAATAATAATCTGATCAAAACTTTTATCATATTTTATATTTGTTTGAACAGCCTGACACCACATCTGTGGTTAGTAGTTTATTTCAGCAATTATGATTTTGCACTTAAAACCTAAAGCAATGAAAGTTGCATTGCACCAGACTGACAAATCTCTTACCTTGAATCTGTATAATGACTGTGCAAGTTGATGTCAGGCCAGCATGGTCTTTAGCTGTGTACGTCACAGTTAGATTCTCAGAAATGGATTGATTAGGCAGGAAGTACGGGGGTTCGACGATGAACTCTGACACCATGCCCGAATTATCTTCAGCTGCGGGTATCTCGAAATGGGCGGCTGCATAGCGTTTGACCAGAATCTGTGACGACGGGCAGTTTTTGAAAGTTGGCTTTGCAGTGTCTACACATCAGAGAAATATGAAAATATTGTTTATATGATAGTATTTAATTGATTAAAACACGTTTGCCAGAATAGACATAATTATACATCTATCTTGCCAAGCTAAATAGACAAAAGTATACCCATATACTTTGCCAGAATTTCTTTAAAAAATAGAGAAAAAGCCACTTTGGTTTCATTTATTATGAGTTTAGGAATATTGGAAATGAGATACCACAACATGATGGAGGAACATTGCTTAACTTGTAAGTTAGATTATATAGGAAGATTGGAGATTGGAAATGAGATTGTCACCTTTACATGCTGGAGGATCACTGCTCCACTCTAAAGATGATCCATCCTCTGATTGCTCACACAGAAGTGTTGTGTTTGGCACTGGTTCAAAGCCTGGCCTTGAACAGCTGTAACTTGTTGTGTTCTTGTACTGGTACCCAGTCGGTGAAGCAGTTCCATCTGGTGGGCTGCCGGGGTCAGGACAAACTCCATCTAAAGTAAATATTAAAAATATAAATTCATTCTCTATAGATAATTTGCCAACAATTACATTTTTTAAACTACTTGCTCCTTCCAAATTCATCCCGGCAGTTCTCAAACTGTGGCAAATGCACCAATGGTGATACATTAAATTGCTCTAGGTTTTGGAACGTACAAAACTGTACAGCATATTCCCCATTCTTGAAAGGAGAATGGAGAAAGGTTATATTCCAAAGAATCTGCTGTATGGGGAGTTGAACAAATTGGCAAGACTTATTGGATGGCTACAGCTGTGCTTTACAGATGTTTGCAAAAGGAGCATGAGGGAAGCCAACATAGAAATAAGGGAATAGGAGATCATCACTTTCCACATTTCCACCTGGCAAACAGCAGTGTATGAGGCAGTCATAAGGGCAGAAGATGCATGAAACAAAGCCCTAGCAACATAACAAGCATTATAGAAGGCCGAAATTAACCAGATGTCAAGGTTCTCTAGCTAGAGATGCAGCAAAGACTGCATACCAGAATGGGCCTTGTAAGCCTTTTGATGAAGTGTCAATAAGCTGCTCCATCATCTCATGAAGACGGAAGGATCTCATGCATATATAAACATTGCTCTAGGTGGTAGACTGTGTATAGCAAAAAGTTAAAATTTTACACAGACAAATAGAGTCCTATTAAGAAATATGCACACTGGGAATCAATATTCTTTTGAAGCTGATTGAAGCGGGACAATTCTACAAAACTTTGAAAGCCCCATAATAAAATGCAAAAATATTTAAACAAATTAAGTTATATAGGAAGGAAGAAAAGACTCCTCAGCACAAATTTCCTAACAAAGAATTTAAAGCAAAAAGTTAAATTGTTTTGATATTAGGTAAGCAGATAAACAAAACAAAAATGTTGAAAACAAAAATATTTGACTTCTAAATTTCAAGATTATTATATCTGTGACAGCATTAATTTTCTTTAACAACAAAATCTGCTGGAAATGAGTTGTATATATTCCCGGCTTATGGCTTAATTTTTTTGTTTAGTAGCATTTAGTCAAAATGGAACCGGAAACGCATCGCCGCTATTCGGACCCGGGTCCCTTTAGACTCAATGCTTTTGGGATGTCATTAGTGGTAGTTTATTTTAGTTAAACTGAAGAATTAAGTTTACAAACATATAGTTCATTCAATTATCTTTCAATTGATACCAAATTTAGTCTTACAACCTAATAATAATATTTTTTTTTTAAATTTTAATCCCAACCTCTAACTTCTCGGACCCGGGTCCGAATACCAACTTCGTTGGGTCAATGTCATAACCACCTGCAGGACTCCATGCTGGGGTTTGATTTCTGAGTTTGCCTTCTCTTAGATGAGTTGCCATCTAATGAGTCCCATCCACCCGGGGTTATGGTATTATTAGCGGCTATTATGATAATACTATAATCTAGTTGTCTGGGTGAATGGGTGGCCGAATGGTCTAAACTGAGCAAACCTCAAGTTGGTGGTCTGGTGTTCAAGTCCAGCCAAAGGCCAGTGAAGCAAATACATCACCCCTGGATGAGACTCGTTATCCTTGGTCCGCAACTCATCTAAGAGAAGGAAACTCTGAATTCAAAACCCGGAGCTGGAGTCCCGTAAGTGTCAAACAATGCAACCGAACCCATCCCTGGTCGTCTTGATGTACAGTCCTGCTACTGGATATAGTGGGCTCGGACGAGAGAGTGAGGTAGACGCCGCGCTACTCTTCCTCACTTTAAACAAAGTCACCCGCGCAAGTCATCAGTCACCAGACGACTCGATGGTCCTCGTCGATCCTCGACGGACGAACAATATAATCTAGTTGTCTAGCTCTCTATTTTATAATCAAAATTACTTTGCACATCTTCCCAAATAAATTCAGTGCTTTTAACGAAACCTGGGCATCATGGCATCAGCTCTAGTCATTGAGGCAAGCTAGCTGAAATACATTTTTTTAAAAGCTTATCTTAAACAAAAAATATTACTTTGGGATCATTTGTAAAAAGGATTTGAAATAATAATAATACAAGGATAAATGCATTAATGTTTTGTAATGGAAATTGGCACAAGGTCAGTCTGGTATTTTGCTCACATATGCAATCCATTTTGCCAAAGTCCCATAATCCATTCTTCTGACATGTTACGTTGGTGCCCAGAGGTTCCCCTCTCAGAAAGTAGGGGAAGATGCACTCAAACCTAAAGGAACCTCCCACCAGTGTTGAGTTCCCTTGCAGGAAGAATGCCACACCCCCTACAGGCATGTATTCATCTGGTGGTCCGCAGTCAGTGGGTGGGGCTGAAACATTACAAAATGAGAATGTAAACAAAGAGTGTAAAACAAGACCCAGTAATAAAAATGAGTTTTCTGAAAGGTTTTCAAGTTCTTTAGAACTAATGAATTACTAAACAGCTGGAGAAAAAATGACCAAATATTGTTTACAGCAAAAAAAACTAATAGGAATTATATAAAATGTTACTTCTCTACTTTCAGCTGCACATTAAGTATTAATTGTTTTATTGAAGAAAAAAAAAGGTTGATATAACTATGGTAGGAAAATAGAGAATCATTTAGAAATAAAATTGTAAAAATAAAATAAACTGCATAAAGTGAAAGGAAAATAAGTTTTGAAAATCACTGAACTAGCCTTTATCTCTTGCCACAACAGTGCAAGATCGATCCACTTTTCCTATCTAATCTAATTTTTTGCTTTCTATAGTAATAGAATATTTAAGTTGATATATATGAGCTGGCATGGGGACTGGGTATAACACAACACAACACTCTTTAGTTGTTAGGTCAGCTGCCTGGGGGACTGGGTATAATACAGCAAAACATTCTTTAGTTGTTTGATCAGCTGCCTGGGGGACTGGGTATAACACAGCAAAACATTAGTTAGTTGTTAGATCAGCTGCCTGGGGGGACTGGGTATAACACACCAAAACATTCTTTAGTATTATAGATTCAGAAATTTGTCCAACCTCTACACTCGTAGCGCTCTCCTTGCAGGCGATAGCTGAGAACACTGGGGTCATAGACACAGGTCCTTGTCCTAATGCCAGTGACGAGTCCCTGGTACTTGCAGGTGATCGTCACATTGCTGCCATAATCCACATCAGAGCTTGGTGTCACCTGGTCAGGGGGGTTGGACAGAGACAAGGGTTTATCCGGCGGACACCGAGCCACTGAAAAAAGCGATATGTGTTTTTAACTTTTATGCTGTCCTGAAATAGTTACTGGTCAATGAACCTAAACCAATATCATTTATCATTTTTTTTTATACTGGTTTTAAAACTTATTTTTAAAAATAGCTTTATATTGTCTCTAGCTGTCTGGTGAGGTCAAATACAAATTAGTTTTAGTGTTAGTTCTGATTAAAAATGAAGGGTTCTCAAAATAAATAAGCCTATTCATTTGCAAACAAAAGTTGCCCCCAAAATTTCGGTTTAATTTTGTTGTACATTTTTTTGAAGTACATGTGCTTTTGAATAAGCTGTGCATATAAATTACCTGTGCATATGAATTAGCCTATGGATGTTGATAAACTGTGCATGTAAATCGCCTGTGCATGTGGAGTATTTGTGCATTTGAATTACCTGAACTTCTTAATAAGTTCTGCATATAAAGTACCCGTGCATCTGAATTACCTGTGCGTGTAAATCACCTGTGCATGTGGAGTATTTGTGCATTTGAATTACCTGAACTTCTTAATAAGTTCTGCATATAAAGTACCCGTGCATCTGAATTACCTGTGCGTGTAAATTACCTGTGCATGAAGGAACGCTAGGCTCCCAAGTCCCAGATACAGAACATGTTGCTCTACTGACATTGGATATAAAACCAAGGTGACACCCAATAGATATGGTATCATTGACATGATAGGTAGTTTGTGGATTGTTGACATAGCTGTTGGCTACAAAAGTTACATCAGGGCAGACATTTACTGGAAGAAAAATAAAATAAATGATACATTTCCTTTCATCATTTCATTTTCATGTGGAGTTAATTCAAAAGTTGTACTTGTTTATCACATAATCATAGTAATCTACCAGTGGCAGAAACATTTAAATAATAATAGGATTAATAAGATTGGTTTTTAATTCAACAAGTATATACATTATTATTATTTTTTAAAAATTAAAACATCAGTCAGTGCTTTAGCTGTGCACATTTTATATTCAATGATCATAAGTGTTAAACTTTAAACCTAATTAATTTCAATTTAAACTATCATTAAAATTGTGTGGGTAGTATATTATATATACATGGACACTTTGAACTTTTTATCTGGCACAAACATCCCTTTTTATATTGAACTTTTCTGCACTCAGCCAGGCAAGTGTTATCATTAACTTTCAAGTTGAGCTGGGTAAAATTACTAAAAGGTGCAGACTTACAAACACATGTGTGGTTGATGTGGTAGACATCGCCAACCCTCAGACCAGTCTCTCCATTGGGGATAGTGTAGTTATTCAAACCATTATATGTGTAAAGTGAATATCCTGGCAGGCAGGCACAGCTGTAACTCCCTGGCAAGTTGTTACACATTTGGCTACAATTGTCTGTGCCTCCCTGGCATTCATCAATATCTAAGAAAAATAAAACATCCAAGATACAATTTCATATGGAATTTTTTTTTAAATATTTGTTCATCAATGGGATGCTACATGGATTATGCCATTCTGTGTTGACTCAATGTAGTAGCTTTCATTTATTTTTCATGCAGACATGATTGCCTTAGAACATCCAGGTTTTTTTTTTAAATCTCTAATTTATTGTTATAATTCTAAAATAAAATGCATTTTATTTCAGCATCAGCTTGTAGTTAAACAGATGTCCTTCAGGCTCCAGACTTAAAAACACTTTTTAAACAGATCTATATAAATCTGAATCAGACAGAGCTGTACAGAGTGGATCAGTGCAGAGGTAGGCAATAAAAGAAAAGGTTTACACCCATGCTAGGAGTGACATGGACAAGAGTAAATACTTCAAGCCTTACCTTGGCATATGTTTTCTTGCTTTCTGTAACCACTTTTACACAGACATTCATGGCCACCACTTGTAGGGGAACAAATCTGGTCAACACCGCATGGTGCATCAAGACAAACGTTGTATGCTGAAATAAATCAAATGCACACACAAAAAATAACATTAAACTTTGTTGTGTCACATCCAAAAATATCTCTAAAGGGACTTTTCAAATAAATAAAGAAAATCGGGTTGAGAGACCCAAAAAATCATTAAAATTAAAAGACAAAAAATTCTAAGAATTTAAACAAGCAGAGTGCAGCTTAAATGAGAATGAAATACAAAATAATTTTTTAAAAACTGTGGTCTACATGTAAAAAATAATTTTGGTTGCATTTATTCCAATGATCCATTTTATGAAGTGAAAGTAGAAAAATACAAACACAACTATAATTTCTTGATCAGGGATCATCGATGTGAAATGAAAGTCAGTGTGCTTTTTGATCATGAAAACTATACTATAAATGAGCTCCCCTTGTTAATTATTGAATAGGGGAAGTCAATTTTTTTTTAAATTGACAAAATGTGCATATGTGTTAAAGCCCCATCATGATTACCTTGACATGTTGGCAAGGTACCGAATGACAGGTCACTCTGACATGTCAATATCATTGAGGAACTGTTAGATCCATTGATCCTGTAGCCACTGTTACACTCTAGGGTAACACTGTCTCCAAGGTACACAGTAGTTGCATTGGTTTTCAGTGTGGCTTGACTGATGGTTGGCACAGGACATAATCGCCCTGGAGAATAAAAAAAACCCCATTATATTTTAGATTCAAGCAAGCAATAACAGTAGCTTCCTTTATAAACCGTGATATTATGGGTTCATGTAAAACCCAGAAGCTACCTTATAAATAGTGATATTATGGGTTCATGGCAAACATAGTAGCTTCCCTTATCAACAGTGATAGTGTGGGTAGCTAAAAGAATAAGAGCACTGCTAATAATTATATCACATGAGCGTTGTCAACGGTACGATAATCACTATTGTTTAGGTAACTGTTGTTACCATAGTTGAGAGCATTAAGGGTATAGTTGTGACTAATTGTGATTGGATGACAGGAAACGGTTAATAAACAAGTGTGTGAATATAAGGGGTGAGATCAAGAGGAGAGTTAGTTGATTTAGAGATGAGATTTGGTACTCAGGAGTTCACAATGAGTTCGCATTTGGTTCTAGTTGATTGATGTACAGTAGCCCAGGTGTGTGTGGCTAGTGGAAGTTAGGAAGTTAGTTCATGTTGAGTCATTTCCTAAGATGATGGAAGTCTCCAAGACGGTTGATGTATACTAAATTACTTTGATGTCTTGCCAATAACAAGTCTAAAGATGAACAGCATTATGTAATGAAGTTTTGCTGCTTCTAATATTTGATGTGGAGACTCTAAGAGCAGAGTGCTGTTGTGTTATAGTTAAACCTAAACAACAGTGTCAGAAATACTTGATGGGGTCTGGACTGCCGAACCCAGTATTTTGACAGCATGTTGTTTGACAGGTACAAGAACACTGCAATGTTGACATTGAGTGTTATGTTCAAAATTAATCATAATACAATAAAAAGACAGAAGAGATAAATAAAACAACATTCTCTATGGCAATTTTAAGGACACCCATTAGCAATATTTAAAAATTCAATGTAGGCCATACTTTGGCAGGTAGGGAGTTGGCCGCTCCATGTGCCATTCTGCTGGCAAATCAAAGTAGGTGAGCCTATCAACTTGTAGCCTTGTTGACAAGTAAAATTGTAGACGCTTCCTATGGATGTACCATTATTTAAAACCAGGCTCCAGGTGACGTTAGCTGACTGGATATTAAGTTGTGGACAACTTGAGAGTGCTGGTAAAAAAAAAAAAAATTCTCTCTGAGTATAAATTATTTGTTAATATTAAACATGTAGCATTATTTTTTGCTTTCAGAAAATAATTCCATGTAAAGAAATCTTCTTTAAATAAATATATAACTTTGTCCTAAAAAGGCATACATGGTTATGTTTGTAAAAAGGCAACACAAGCACATTAATTTTTGAGAAGGGACTATTACAGTTAACGCAGTCATGATTTCCTGATATTATTATCTCTAAGTTCCATGCCAATATTTTATGGTACATATTTGAGCATAATTTTGTGAGAAAAGATTTTTTAAAAGACCAAACATACCATTACATGAAGGTATGGTACTCCAGTTTCCAGTAGCTAGGCAACTCACACTTCCATTCCCTGATAGCTTGTATCCATTGAAACATGCATAGGTTATCTTGGATCCAAAGTCTACCCCAGTGCTTGTCTCGACAAATCCATAGCTGATAAGTGGAGCAGCACCACATAATTTTGCTGAAATAGATAACAAAAAAAAACATATTTATTTTCTTTGAACCAGCAGCTTGTAGTAATGTATACAAATTTGCTCAAACATGATGTTCAAGAAAATGATTGCTGAACAAAAAATTCTTAATATTTTAAAAAATTTTTATCAATTTTAATTAAAATACATTTTGTATATAACAAAATATATATGAGAAATATGTAATCTTACAGTCAGATCCCCAAACTTACCTATGCAGTTAGGTGTCCTCTGAACATTCCAAACCCCACCTAGTCCACACGCCATGGTGACCAGTGTCTTACTTTGCCTGCCTGATGTACCATTTTCATAGAATTCCTCACTGTCAAAAACAAAACCTGAGCTGCAGGACACATTCAGGGAAGTACCCAGGGTGTAATTGCTTGATGAAGGCACAGCAGTTGTGTTGGGGTTGAATACAGGGCTCGGACAGTCTGCAGGAAAAATGCACCTTTAACAATTAGTATTTTTAAAAGTTACATACATTATGTTTCCAGTTGTTTTATCAAATTAATAGACATTTTTTTTAATAACCGTATAGCGTCACATGCTTTTTTAAAACTTGTAAATATTAAATTATTGTCTATGGTAAATAAAATAAGATAAAGATAATTTAATGTAGGCATTGGACTTAATGTGTTCATAACAAGGTATTCTGATTAATATTCAGCTTTTAAAGATAAAAAATGAATGATAAATAACATAAAGCAATGATAGTTCTCACATTTAGTTAATAAGAAATTTAAATTATAATTAAAATTAAAAAAACTTGATTGATAAAACTAATACAAATGTACAATCCTACTCTTTTAAAATAACATTCAAACTAAAATGCCAGAATTTCCTGTAATATTAGATTAATTTAAGATAGAACTCACTTATAGAATAAACAGCATAAAATCCTCTATCATTTAAGATAGCACTGGTCTGGAATTGCAGAAAAAATATACCATCAAGCACAGTGATGTCTGCTGGCTTTGTCAATGAAAAACCTTTGCCAATATGGAGTGCTTGATTCTGATAATCTAAACCAGCATAAATCTAAAGCAAAAAAAAAAAAATTGTTAAAAAATTTAAGAGGCAGTTCACTTTTTCAAAGCAAGGGCTAAAACACAGGCAATTATAACAATTCATATACTCCTTCCAGCTGTTTTATATATATATAGGCCTATAAAACACAGACAAATATAAAAATACATATATTCCTTCCTGCTTTTTTATATATATATAGGTATATATATATATATATATATATATATATATATATATATATATATATATATATATATATATATAAATACTCTGCAGAGCTGTTAACTCACTTTTGCTGAGGAAACAATGATTCAGATAAACGATTCAAATTAGTGACGTTTTAGAGATGCTATTTCAAAAGAGAGTCCCTTTAGAGTCAATCTTCTTTCCACATACCAACAACAGTTTCAATGACAACAATTCCAGCAAGGAACTGACTAGAAAAATAAATTAAATTATTTCAAAATATAAAATACTAGGGCAATTTTTAAATCATTATGGCATCCCATCAATAATTCAATTCTCAAGTTACTTCCCACGTCTTACCTGCAAAAAATCTGAAGGATGAATACGAAAGTCATTAAACTTCAAGGTAACTGATTTAGGTAATTTAGTTTTAATTTGCCATGTGCAGTTCTGGAAGTCTGTGTAATTTATGTAAGGATATCCAGGTGACATAATTTCTCCACTGTCCTCTTCTAATGTGATAGAACATCCTACAATAACAAAAAATAATAAAATAGAACTGCGGGAGGGATGAGGTAAGGCAGGGGTCAACAACCCTTTTTGTGAAATGTAGGATTTGATGCGCCCTAAGCATGATAAGTGATGGGTAGAGATCAATGATTCCTTCCGCAAATTGGCTTGAGCCTAAGCATAGTTTGGGATTATTCTATCTCTAGCCATTACCCTAATTATTGCTATCCTAACCTCATTAGTCAAAAGAGCCAAAAATCAGCAGCAGGACGATCACAAATTTTTTTAAAACCATATTTATTTTCAAGAACAATGTTTTTGGCAGTAAAATCCAAAATGTGGCCGACTAGCTGAGCCGCACTCAAGTCTCTAAAGAGCCGCGTAGAGCTGCATGCGGCTCGCGATTTGCCGACCACTGCCCTAACCCAACCCTAATAATAATTTCTACAGATATTTTGGAAGAAATTGAATAGGGAGTGTAACATTTATTTTGTGCATGCACATAACATATCGCTCCCTGGTAAACCTGGTGGACACAGGCTCAACTCATTGTACCCAGTCATTTCATAAATTAAATGATTTTTTTTTCATTTCATAAATGAAATGATATCTGCCAATACAATGTTTTGGGAACTGCAATTAATTATAGATTGTTAAAAAAAAAGAGCTGTATGTATCCCCTTTGATGAGCCACATGCCACTCCAGAGACGCAGGTTGTCAACCTCTTGGCTCAGGAAACAATAGGTTATATTAAAAAATAAAAAATATGATATTACTATCATAGTTAGGCTATGTTTCTCAAGATAATTCTGTTGGTATTATAAGATTACACTCAATTAGTCTAACTTTGTTTATATGTTTTCTGAAAGCAACATTACAAACCTGTCTTGTATTTGAAGCTGAAACCCTTGTTCGATTTCTTTACTGTCTGGGATGTTTTGAAGAATAAATACATGTGTGAAGTTGTAGAAAAGATGTGCCGTTTTGATTTTGATGTAGTGGAATTAAGCTGTGCTACAAGAGAGCTTTTGGCATCTACTCCATTACGAATGTTTATGTAATCTCCTTCAGCTAAATCTAGATCAAGAATCTGAGAAAGGTAAAAAAAAATTGTAATTAAATTTTCTGTAATGCCTAAAACATAATTACTTTGATTTTGCCTTAGTCTAATAAAATATACTTATTGGTATAAATATAAGAAGAAAATTCTTTTAGAGCTAAATCAAGTGAAGGCCTTGGCATGTGTATCCAATGACAAAAATAATAAATGTTCAACATACAAAAAATGTCATATTTGATTCAGTCAAGTCATAGTGGAAAATTATATTTTAAATATATGATTACATGAATAATAAGGTTGGGTCAAAACATTATGAGCTCAATAATGTCTTCATTCCAAAAATATTTGACACTTACCATTCAATATAGTTTTAAATGAAAGATAAAATGTACCTGGGTAGAAATTATAACTTAAAGAAAAATAAAATAATACATCTATACTTTAAAATATTACTCACCTCAATGACAATAATTTGTCTACTCTGCTGTGTAGAAATAATATAGATGCTCTCTTGATTTGGAAGGTAAGGATTAGGGTACCTAAAGGAACTCAAATTCTTGAAAGATGTGTCTGAATTCAACATTTCACCATTATCAGAATACTGAGATTGCACTGGAAAAAAAAGAAACTCTTCATTTTAAACAAATGGGTTACTTCTAATTAGTGACATACTTTGACTAAATGCAGCCTGAGGTGAACTCCCAAAAGTGCACGCCTTAACACACATGCACATCATTTATAAATTGTTATATGTGAACCATCCCCCTAGGCATGCCACTGCTTGCAAAATAAGAACTATGTCAAGAATTTTATTATGAGTATCAAAATTTTTGCCTGTTACATTATTTACAGATTGTTTAAAATAACTTTTTAAAAAGTGGATAGAGATTTAATGTGACCACATGTACCTGCAGTCCAGTTTGCTGAAAATCCTCTCATCTGTGTAACACCATCTGATGTAAATCTAACAATCATAAAATTGTTTCCACTTCTAAAGGTGGAGTAGCTGACTGTTCCAGACAAACGACCTAAAGTTACAGAGTAGCTGTCTGATTTTCCACTGCCTAAAATCACAATTTCATCAACCCCTGCTTCGGTGCTGACAATTGTAAACTGACATAAGAAGAATTATAAAATCATCGAGAGATGCATGCCAATATTAGAATGCACAATTTAATAATATAATCCATAATATTCTAAAAAGTTAATCGCCTAATTCTTAATCAATCGATGGTACAATGAAAGAAAATGTTCAGTTTAATCAATGTTAATTTCCCTTGCTTACATCAATTTCAATTACTGATCCCACTGGCCCCTCTATTGTCCATTTGCAGGAAGTGTTTGCACGGTAGAATTCAGGATACCCCACAGATATCTCTCCTGACTCTTTTTCATAGAAGTTATGGCACAGGCTGGCTGAGATATAGATTAATGTTTATAGAGAGCTCAATAAATCCTTACACCTGATAATTAATTACTCAACAGAGAAATATTTTACAATGTTCAAATTTGAGCACTCTATCTATAGCTTCTTTTATTTTGGGCTAAAATAAATCATAATCTTTCAGAAACAAACCTTGAGTTAATAATTATTGTAAGTTCTATTCTTAAACTATACAAAAGTCATTTCTTTTTTAAATAGAATAATTTGTTGCCATTAACTTTTGTTCTTTAAATCTCTCAATGTTTGTCTTTTTGTAGGTAGAAATTTAAAATGACATACTAACTATAAATACTAGGCCATTTGCCTTTATTGTCATGTATGTAATGCTTATTTTATATCTTTTGTCTAAGCTTTCAAACTTATGATTAATAATTAATAAAAAATAGGACAATTTCAAGATAATCACCCACACATTATTCAACTAACAATAGAAAAAAAAACAATTGTGGATTATGGATGGTAAACAAATCATTCTTTTAATTTATTCATAACTGTAATAGCTCTTTTATTTATATTCACATATGCTGTAATAATTTAATGTTATCTATTTTCAAAGTAAGAATTATTTACAAAACAATATGTAATTTAGTCAATTTAGAAACAAGTATGTAAATCTAAATTCACAATGAGACTTAAACAGCAATTAATAATGTATCAACTAGTATGAATCAGAAATTTGAAAAGCCAAATTGATTTTTAAGAGTGACATACGGCAGTTGATTTCATCAGATCGATCTTGACAGTCTTCTTGCCCATCACAAACTCGACTATTTGAAATACAAACACTATTCATGCACCTAAAACTAGCTGGAAAAAATATATTTAACACATTTAGATTCACCAAGGGCCTTATCTTACAACTTTCAAATTTCTTTTAAAACTTTGTTTATAAATGTTTAAATTATATTTCATAATTGCAATGTGAATAGTCACCTAAATTTATAAGTAACAAATTATATAAAATTTTCAACTTGAACATAAATTATTTAAATGTTAGGCTGAGAGAATTTATATTAGGAAAGAGGTCAAAGTTTTAAAAAAATTTTGGTCGAACCATTATCACAGGCTTTAAATTCACATATAACTGCCTTTTTTTCTTCACACGTCCCCAAAGACCACAAATAATGGCCACTGTATTCAGCAATGTACACACAGTCCCCGAGTGAGATATTTGGCTGTCCATTTGACCAAAAACCTGAATACAATGACCACTGAGTGCCATCACTCCACTCTGCATTGATGAACTCTCCAGAAAAATTTGCTGCTTTCAAGCCTGTTAAAATTAATAGAAAAAAAAACATTAGTTTCAAAATTTAGGAACATTATATTTTAATTTTAATTGCTTATAACTTATAATTGTCTGATGTTTAAATTTTTAAAATTACAATTAGAGTATTAGTAAGTAGATATTTGTTAGTATTTATCACGCTAAAGCTTGTGTAGGTTACAAATTCAACAAAGTTTCATCAAATAAATAACAATGTGGTCAATAAATAGAACTTCTTCTTCTTCTTCTATATCTTAAGGGCCCACGATCAATTTATTGATCATTTTGGCTCCTATGCATGTAGATGGGATTTGCAATGTTTCTGTTACTGGTGTTGATGAGGAAATCATGCACTAGGGGTTTGAAGGCTGGAGGCAATAGACACAAATGTGTCTAGTGTTGTCGCCTCAACCGTTCCTTTTGAAAGATTGTTCCAGTCCCTGATTGTCTTGGGCAGGAATGAGCAGCTCCTATACTTATACTGGCTTCTTGATCTTGCTGGTAGGAGCCTGAATTAAACTATAAACTATAAATAAGTAACTATGCTATACTATAAGTGTCAAGTTTTAAAAATGTATTGATACAAACCTATCCAAAAATCTGTAAAAGATGCATTTCTTGCCTTTGAGCCAAGATAATTGTTTGTAGGGAGATCTCGAACTTGTACAATAGTTGCTCCTTGTCTAAGTTTAAAAATAAAGCTTTTCTAAATTATTTGTTTCGGTAAAGAATAATAAGTGAAAGTTGTTTTTAAAACTTAATTAAACTAAAAATCCGCCCAGCAGATAATTTCATATACGTCTATATACCAGTTAAGCTGCTTTTCTTGTTGGCATCAAAATGATGAAATGAAAATTAATTAAATCTGTTGTGAAAATCATCCCTACCCCCCCCCCCTTCAATTCAACTTAGTTTGAAGCGTCTCTGTTACGATATATGAATAATAGTTAAAATGTACATACTATTTAACATAATAAAATTAAATGGCCACGTTTATTGTAATTCAATCCACATTATTATTAAAAATATAATAATTTTTTGTGGTGGAGGGGGTTCAACTTACAGCCTGCAAGCGTCCACTGCACTCCCCCACGTCAATCTTTTATTGTAAAGCTTGTAACATTGGCTTCCCCGAAGATCCCAACCTTTATTTTGGAATTGATTAAATTAATTTACTTTACATACCTAATGGCTTTTAAAAAACAAAAGCTGTTTTATTGTCAATGATAATCATATTTTTCTTTCGCCTTTAGTTTGAGAGATCTTTTTTTTTTTAAATTTTTTTTTTGTAATAGTTTATTGTAAAATATTCGGTTGTTTAATTTTGGTAAGCAAATACAGCGTTGGATTAAGCATACATAGACTGAGCCATTTTTTATGAATCATTAATTTGTACTCCATGTATTTTACATAACTAAAATAGTATGATTAATATAACTACTTTTGAATTACAAATTAACCGACAGATGCAATGAAAATGAAAGCCTACACGTGAAACTGTCTACTATAAACACGACATACTTACCGGCTGGACATGATAGCACCGCCAAATTCTGAACAAAAAAAAAAATAGAAAATTAAATTTAGTACAAGGTGACATTGACCAAATATGTTTTAGCGTGGACAATAATTCATGAGAGTTAAAAGATAAGTATAAAAGGAGATGTTGGGGGCAGTGTGAGATAGAAGAGGCAAGGGGTGATGATAGGTGCAGGTGGGATAATAGCCTACTTATGTTGGGTGTACGGGTAATGGGTCTGAGCGCAGTCTGAGGGTGGGGAAAGGGGGCACGGGTAGTTGAATTTGGCGTGATAGTGCACGGGGTAAGACAGAAGAGAAGAGTCCTTGGGAGATATGTGCCTATGGTGACAGAATGGGTTCAGGAGCGAGCTTAATGAGGGTTGAGTGAGAAGATAATGCTGGAGGTTTGAGTTCACCTTTCCACCACTTTGGACGCGTGACAATAACACAAGAAAAGTGACGTCATCGGCCTATCATGTCACGTTATTTTTTCCAAGTAGATTGTTGTATAAAAACACGAGTCACATAGATTCACCAGCATTTAGTCAAATGTGTTATTAAAGCCATCCCTATCTTTTTGCCCCGTGCCAATTCAATATGAAATGGCTCAGAAGATAACCAACAATGAAATAGAGATATTGCCTTAAGTTCGTTAAATAAGTAGGCCTAATCCTCCTCAAGCTATTTTTGTATTGCCAGGTATCCGGTTTTTTCAGTATGCCTTCCGGGGGAAAAAATGAAAATAAATAGGCCTACTGTTCGTAATAATATCATCGAGCCCCTCGCCTTGCGAGAGTCCACGGTAGGGAAGGATGAGAAGCTGCCTGGTATTTTTGTTAGAAAAGTTGTCCGGCAACCATTTGCATGCATGTGGTTATCCCTGGTCTTGCACACCCCATCCACCATCCCCACAACACCTCACCGAAAACTGCAACTCCATCCCAGATTTGTTTGATGAACTCATAGGTGAAAGTCTAAGCTATTTCAACAAACATCCATCTTTCAGCTGCCCACGGAAGCATGTTACACCCTCCCCGAGGGGAACAAAAAAAAATATAATATATATTTAAGACTTTGCCTCGCGGCATTCACTCGTGATCGAGGGAGCCGAAACGTTACTACTTCAACTACCTGAGCCACGACTGCTTGTTTAAATAAAACAAATTATCGGCAAGTAATGCATCTGGCAGAACCGGTTTTGCGCACACATTTGATGAACTTCACATTATGGTCGGCGTGTGTTCATATAATCTGGGAAATTCATGGGCAGTTCAGCGGCTTATTAAATCTTTGGTTCGTGCGCTACCAGAGAGCTGAAATAAGGCACAAAGCTCAGTGTCGAGGGATACTTTCATCCGTAAAAAGGGAAAAAGGGGGGGGGGACGGACGACTGAAACGTCATTTTTGAAGTATCTGCTGCAAAGAAATAATTTTGGTAAGACAGGGAGGGGCATTTGCTCCCCCCCCCCCCTTTTTTTTTAATTTACACGATTTTTTTCCACTAGATATCAGTATCTATGACAGAAAAGGGGGGGGGGACGGACGACTGAAACCTTATTTTTTAAGTATCTGCTGCAAAGAAATAATTTTGGTAAGACAGGGGGGGGCATTTGCTCCCCCCCCCCCCTTTTTTTTTAATTTACACGATTTTTTTCCACTAGATATCAGTATCTATGACAGCAGAAAATCAAAGGTAGCAGGAAAATAAATAAGGAAAAACAAAAATATTCGTTCATTTAAAATTAACAATAGAAAGCATCAGTCTGTGCTCTTTATGCGTTCCACGTCGTAGGAGCTGTCGGAATTTTCATTGTGTCAATATCATACCGCCACCATCTACTGGTTGGATTTTAGGGTTTGCCTTCTCTCAGACCAGTGGTTCTCAACCTTCCTAATGCCGCGACCCTTTAATACAGTTCCTCATGTTGTGGTGACCACCAACCATAAAATTATCTTCGTTGCTACTTCATAAATATGTGTTTTCCGATGGTCTTAGGCGACCCATATGTTAGGGTCGTTCGAAACCCAAAGGGGTCGCGACCCCCAGGTTGAGAACCGCTGTTTTAGACGGATAGCCATCCAAGGTTAGAGTACCATCCACTCGGTGTGCTCGTGTCGTTTTTTGCTGGCATAGGTTTTGCTTGGGATTGACACAGTTTAGACCGCTCGGCCACTCTGGACCCATGAAGAAAATAGTAATTTTTTTGGTGGTATTTTTCTTAATATTTAATTTTATTAATTAATTGATTTTTAAAAAAAATATTATATTCTTTTTGGTGGTTGGGAGTGGGGGTCTGTGAAGCGACGCCATTTAGCACGCTAAAAGAATCCAGTATCTTGGACACAGTCGACTGATTTTAAAAGACTACAGTCTACAGAAGGCGTCAAAATTAAGAGACTGCCGTCCTTTGATGACATTATGAATGAAAGGATATAAAAATTGACTAGGTCTGCATAGGAAAGAGGTACGCCAAACCCAACGAACTTATCCTTCAAACTCCACAGAGCATATCAAAATTAAGGCACAGATCTGCGCAATAGAATAAAATTATTTTTAATAAGAGCAGAAAATTTAAGGTAGTGTGTCCCCCCAACGAGGGGTGTAAGCTCCTGAGGGGGCAACTTTAAGATTTTTGGGAGAAATTTAGTCTGAGAGAAAGGTATATACATTTCATTAAGTTGGGGTGGGGGGGGGGGG
>CAXITT010000546.1:269938-330612 GCA_964033795.1 Lymnaea stagnalis
ATGCCTTTTTTTTTTTTTTTTTTTTTTTTTTTTTGATGACTTGAAAACCGAAGCCAAAAGCTTTAGGAAATCTATGGAACTGAGTTTTAGAAAAGTTCACGCCATTATTATGCACACTGGAAGGTAGTCAAAGAAGCTTTGTCGTGAAAAGAAATATAATCGATATAACTGAACGTGCTCAACGAGTGCTGCTAAGTTACTTGAATCCAGCCGTTGGAGAAATGACATCACTTTAACCAGGCTAATCCTAAGTATACAGTAAGCCTGTCTCAGACACGGAGAAGTTCGTTTCAGTTACTAAGTGCATACAGTCATAACCTTACTTTAAAAGAATATGTGGTGTTTGATCGATCACTATCTAATCTCAAATTCTCGACCCGCCCCCGGACAGCACTAACCCTGACTTCTTAAGTATTGGTCGATATAAATGCTTTTTAAATTAACGGACTATCAATCGGAATCTGCCGTAATTTGAAGTAAATGTCCTCATTTAATAAATGTATCCAGCACTGTTTCAGTTGGCCCACTGACAGTGTCCTTCAGGTCATAGACAGGTCCCATTAATTTCACTTTTTTAGGCCCACGGAAAATTTTTTGGGTTTTATTTTGATTTATAAAATATCTTTTTTTTTTTTTTATGAGGATGGTTCAATCGATATATTCTACAAATTAAACAAACCCTAAAAAAAAACAAAAAACAAAAACGAAGCTTTTGTCAAACCCTTTCAAGTTCAAGGCATTTTTTAAATTATTTTATATTCTTATTCTTATGCCCCACCCGCTATAACATTGCAGATTGATTTCATCAACTATTTCAGAACAACAAAAGAAGATATTACGCACCAAACGCACTAGCGATATTTAAAAAAAAAAAAAAAACAACTCATTTAGCGCAGTTATCGGGAATATTTTTAGGTTAGGGTTAGGTTAGAGTTAGGTTAGGGTTGGGTCAGGGTTGGGTTAGGGTTAGCGGCTGAAAATTTGATAGAATGTGTTGTCATCGGCAAAGAATCTATGTGCCAAGTTTCAGCTCGATAGGCTTCCGGGAAGTGAATCAATTAGCAGTCCGAAGATTTTGCCCTAAACACACACAAGCGAAGTTGATATAATATCATCTGATCTTTTAACAGTATATAGCATTGGATGTAAAAAAAAAAACAGCACCATATGGGCTAGAGAGCCCACGTGAGGGCTTTGTATACAACACATAACTAATTGAAATGTATGATGTAATAGGTGTATATTATACTTTAAAAATCATACCTATTAACCTCTTCCACAAGAGCTTCAGTGTTCAGAGCTGGACGTACCGGTACCTCTAAGTCTAAATGAGCAGTTCACTAAGCCCCTATTTCTCTGTAAGTCATGCTATCCGTAACGTGCTGCAAGTGCCACTAACACACGAGCTCTACTTATTCTGTGAGACTCCAGTTAACGGACAACTTCCGATACATATCGCCAGCCTTAAGATTGAACTCCCTGCCTACACGACATGACTTCTCAGCAACAACCCCAAACCCCACCCAAACCTGGGTGCACTTAAACGGTAGTCAGTGCTGGTACCATTTGTATAACTTAAAAAGTCTTTCATAAGAACATTTCGTAACGCCCCCCCCCCTCCCACGTGATCAAAAAGAGCCACAAACAAAAAAAAAATGCTGTCGCCTTTCTTGTTTAAAAAAAAATTAAATACTGAAATGCGCGACACACTTGACTAAATCCTAATTCCAGTAGCAGCAGTGAAGTGTGAAAGAGATTGCACAATTTCGGGGTTTATGGCCCATTGAAATAATGTAGATCACCCGTCGCCTTTTACATTCAATTTTAGAGGCGAAATGACAAAGTGAACGGATAAATTGTATAGGTAATTTGTTGAAAGCGGCGTATAGGGAAAAGGGTGCACCTGAATCTGGTGGTGGGTGGGGGGGGGGAAATATGTCCGTTGTGCATTTTGCGCCCCTTTAAGTAATACCCCCGTAACTCACCCATCTTTGAAAGAACTTACATGCGCCAGTCATTCGGCTCGACTTCATGGTCATTAATTAATTAATTAAAGATGTCAAACCGGTTTTATTTTGGAAAAACGATTTTTCGTTTTTAAAATTTCGGTTTTAAACTGGCTTTCTGTTTTTACAATCAGGGCGTGCTCTAGGAACGCATGGGAACGGCGTTTCCATATTTTTTGTTTTTGTTTCTAACAAATAACTATCCTATTTATGTCAGGTTAGGGGGTGGGGTTGGTGGGCCATCGGTGAGTTCCCTCACTTTCTCCCCCAGGACTCGACCCGTTTTCGCCATGCATTCCAAACTGCTCCTCACAGCCATGCCAGACTGACATGCTAGTTTAAAAGACCGTATCACCCCCCCCCCCCCGGGCGTGGGAGGGGGCTGTTCGCCATTGAATGGGGGAGGGGGCGGGGGTGTCTTTTTTAAGTGGGCGACATTTTTCTATTTTTTCTTTTTTATTCTCCCCCAGGACTCCACCCGTTTTCGCCATGCATTCCAAACTGATCCTCACAGCCATGCCAGACTGACATGCTAGTTTAAAAGACCGTATCACCCCCCCCCCCCGGGCGAGGGAGGGTGCTGTTCGCCATTGAATGGGGGAGGGGGCGGGGGTGTCTTTTTTAAGTGGGCGACATTTTTCTATTTTTTCTTTTTTTCTATTTATATGTTCTCTTTACATTATAGTTTTCGTGAATTTGGAAGGGGTGGGCAGAATTATGGAAGTCTGCTTTCTGACAACTTGTTAATATCTATAGCACAATAAACACTTGCAGTAATAAGGCGACCCCCCACCCCTCCTTTTTCCTACCAGTTGCATTATACAGCATCTTTATTTTTTAAATTAAAAAAATTATTTATGAAGTATTAATAATACATACACTACTGTTTAATTATTTGTCATTTTTAAATCGTGATCCTTTTTCTATATCATGGTTTTAATTTTTTGAAAATAAATATTTAAAAAAAAAAAAAAATATTTCCAAGAATAACCTAAAAAGTATCAAATAAATGTCCCCCAAAACTTTAGAGTTACTACAGTCTTCTGACTAAAAGAAACGTAGGGCGCAGTTCAAATACAATGATGTCATAGGACTTTTTCTTAGGTTGGTCCGTCCGCTTCTTACCATGTCAATATGTATGGTCAAATCTTGCATCTCTTTTTTGACCCCCTGATCGCCAGTTGTGCTAAAGTAAAGAACATTGTATTTCTTGGCAGAGGCGTCGCGAGGGGGTGGCAGGGGGGGGACAGATGTCCCCGGGCGCCAGCTAGTTAGGGGCGCCAAAATGTGCTTTGATATTATTTTATTGATGAAAATAGTGGGTTTGAGAGTTGAAAAAAAAAGAAAAGGGGGCGCTTTAAAATGGATCTTGTCCCCGGGCGCCAAACACCCTCGCTACGCCTCTGCTTCTTGGGTACCACGCGCTTTTTGCCTTTTTTTTTTTTTGGTCATTTGACTTTAAAAACTCTTCTGAGTTGCTTTGTTTTTTTAATACTTTTAAGCTTACATTTTGGTTAAGCGTGATTTTTAATTTTTTTTTTGGGTACACCGGGATTTTTGTATTTTTTTTTTTTTGGTCATATGACTTTAAAAACTCTTCTGAGTTGCTTTGTTTTGTTAATACATTTAAGCTTACATTTTGGATAAGCGTGATTTTTAAAAGAATTTGTAATAATTTTTATTTTGTAATTTTTTTGTCTTGGAAGATGTAGTACGAGACCAGGAAGTGCGTTGAAACATATGACTAAAATAGAGTGGGGTGCCCATGAAATACGAACGCGTGAAAGATGAGTGGCATTGACCTTTCTGTGGTGAAATAATGATGGGATTCCCATCTTTCTCTGTTATCGGGAACGAAGCAGCATCGATAACGAAACGGTGTGGGTGAAAACCCGCTGTCTCTGTCACTTTCCGTTCCTGTGATATTATAGGACAGTGGTTCTCAACCTTCCTAACGCCGCGACCCTTTAATACAGTTCTTCATGTTGTGGCGGCCCCCAACCACAAAATTATTTTTGATGCTACTTCTAGTGGTCACTCAAGGGTCAGTGGAATTGGACATCAGGAAGTGGGTCACAATTTAGATGCAAGATAGTGGTCACTCAAGGGTCAGTGGAAGTCACCTCTGACCTACTGATGACGGAGGGTTTTATTTTTATCGGAGGTGGTTAAGTGTACGAGTTTGCAATTTAATTGGACCACAGAAGATGGGCCGAATTGAGATGCAAGATTCCACCTCTGATGACAATTTCTTTACCCAAACTTTTGAAATCAAACTCATTGGGTGATGTCTGATATGATAATTTCTTATTTTTATTCTTGAATTCTAGTTATTTTCAACAGTTTGTTTAAAGTCTGTCTAAATCTAGGTCAGTGCAGGTCTACTAAAATGCAATAAAGCTAAAGTATGCGAATAGTGAAATAAATATGTAAAATATAATCTGAAATATAAAAGCCAAGTCTAAGCATGTTGCACAAATTTCCCAACCTTCCACTCATGGGCGCCCGCAGTATGGGTCAAAGTGGATCACATGACCCCCCCCCCCCCCAACTCTAGAAATTATACATTTATACTAAAAAAATATTAAAATTTGCACTTTGTCCCAATGAATATAAAATAGTTTATACTTTTTATTACTTTTAATAATAGTAATAGTTTATTACTTTTTACATGTCACCAAAGACCAGGGCTGGGAAAGGAATCGATGGGCGTAGGTACCGGATAAAAGTACAACAGATGACGGAGCTTTTGATTTGAGATCGGCAGAGTTTGCCGTAGTACAGAGAACAAGATAACTTGGAAGGCCGGGAGACACCAGGTGGACAGTGTATCACAAATGTTCGAGAGGATTTAGCTGGTAAAAGGGGAATGTTCGTGAAGACCATGGGTAGCATTATTAGATTAATTATCAGTGATAGAAAACCCTCAACGTGATTAAATGCTAATAAGTGGTTAGAGACATGGATAAAGAATCTAGTCGGGAGTCGAGAGAATAATGTTGTCTTTTTTTTTGCTGGCATCCGTCCGTCACAAAGTAACGATGGTGTGGGCTTTCGGAGGATTATGGGCTGGTTTCCAACAGCAAATCGCCTTTCTCCACGCCGCTAGATAACCCAAGGGAACATCATTTGGATGATACAACTTGGCACCAGTGACGTCGCAGGAGTTGTCGGAATTTTTCATTTTACCAATGTTGTCCGCCTTTCGGGACTCCATCTCCGGGTTTGATTTCAGAGGTTAGCGAGTCCCATCTACCCGGAGGCTGGTGATGTGACTAGGCTCTGGCTGGCAAGTGGAATTGAACTCCAGACCACCAACTTGAGATTTGCTCAGTTTAGAACACTCAGCTACCCAGCACCCTCAATTAATGTTGTCTTTAATGGGGTAGCAATTCAATGACCACGGGACGCGTATCTAGTAGAGTTTATTTTATAGTCACGTTACGGTAAATATAACGGAATATTTTTTTGGAGACACGAGTGGTAGAGTTAGAGATTCGTGGAAGGACATTCTGAAGTGATAGGCACAGTGGTACTAGTCGTGGTCCAAGATAAATCTATGAATAGAGAGTTAGATTTATAAATCCCAGTAAAATTAATGTATGGATAACAAGAACAGACCTGCACGTAAGCAGCAGCAAACGTTAAGTGCCATGTGGGCTGAGAAGCCGGTTAAATTAAAAAGAAATCATAAAATGATGATGAGTGTAAGATATGTTGTAACCTAACAACTGTGTCCACATCAACAACACTGAAAAGAGAGTACCATCAACTTGAATAACAAACTAAAGGTAGTGAGTGACCATGGGTGCCCACAGGTAGGGGCAAGGGGGGCACTTGCCCCCCCTGGATTGATTGGATAAATTTTTTTTAGACAAAAATAGACAAAAAATTTATTTAAGTAAAGAGAAAATAAAGAGAAAGTAACTAAGCTGATGTCCTGTCCGTTCGTTCACCATACAAATACGCTACTGTAAATTAAAAATATATTAAAACATTACTACAAATTTTTTGCCCCCCCCCCCTGGAAAGTTAATCGATTTTTTTCGCCCCCCCCCCTAGAAAGTTTTCTGCGGGCGCCCATGTGAGTGACTTGACCATTCCACACTCGCAGGAGTCTTGAAGCGGCAATTCATCACTATCGACATCACTCAAATTTGACACTGAAATATCAACACATAATAATTTTGGCTGTGTTATGGCCATCAATGATTTCGATTTAAGTCGATATCTAAAGTCAACATCTCAACTGTCAGATAGTTTTAAAATATTGTTTACTCACCACTCCATACCGATCAATATCTACTTACCTTACAATCTCAGTCTCAGTGAGGACAGACCTATAAAAAAAATGTTTTCGGCTTGATCAGTGTTCTCCGTGGCTTGCCTTCTTTTCTAGTCATCTTAAAGATCCAGCACCGTATCTATATTTTATATTGTTGCCCCACAACACACTCATCGCGGGTACCAAGGCGCATTTGTAGCACCACCCTTCACCAAGTAAAATAAGTTTCCTAAAGGTGGTCGTACCGGTATATAATTACTAACCAATATACTTATACCGTACCGGTACCGGGCGTGGACCGAGATTGCATTCGAAAAATAAAGACTTCAGAGATGCAGCCCTCCTGTGCCCCCTCTGGCACGGGCGAGATCTCTCTCTCCCTCCCTCCCTCTCTCTCACACACACTCTCTCTCTTAGCCTAAACGCCCGCTGTTTTTGTTTCACCTTACGTCAGGTTTTCCCACAACCTACTTGCTAAATTTCTTAAAACAACAACCAGCACGTAGCCCTCCCCATATTACACATTTAACATAATTTTAACAGGTTAAAACCAGGGATTATTTTTAAAAACTGAGAACTGTCCCGGGTGGCACTTTTGTTAAAGCTTATTATTAACACTAAATGATAGATGTGTGTGTGGTGGTGGGGCGTGATATTGAATTGCGCGGTGTTACGCACTGGCTTCTTTTGTGAGAAATTAATCTCCAAATTTTAATTTTATGGCTCGTTCAAACAGTGCCTAACAAAGGACGATACCATAGAGAAATTCAATAACAAAAAATACGACAACCAAAACAGTTGCCAATTACAACTAGCAAGATTTAATTTAGTAATAATACAATTACAAAACAAAAGAAAATATAATTACAAATCATCAACTTACAGAATATCGGAAAATCTTGTACCGGTACACAATTAGTACAATGTGCCAATTAATAATGATGAATGCGAATAAACACATATGATCACACAAAGAATAATACAATTGTCTCGTAAAGTTAATAATATCTATCTGAATGTCTCTCTCTCTCCGTGTCTGTCAATCCCTTTATATATGCAGCGTAAGCACTGCCTTCCAGAAGCCACTCAGCATTTGTTTACGTTTCTCGGCAAATCGAGAACCGTCGACAAGAGACTAGGAGACAGACTAACCATGTTTAATTGGTCGTCGGTAGTAAACATGATACATCAAAGAGATTAACCACGCCCACAAGATAAACCACTGGACACAACGCAACGCTTGAAAAGAAAACCCGTGTGTGTTGGATACGTAAGGGAGCTATTTCTCATTTGATTAATAAGAAATGTATTTCTTTTTCTCCAAAATATCTACATAGCTTGGTAATGGGAAATATATTTTAGTCATGAGAATATTATAGCCTGCAATTCTAGCACATTACTTCTATCTTTTCCTAGTACATGTATAGGAAATAATGAATCGACCCCTAAAAACAACGTTTTTCATATGAATCCTTTCTAAAATGTAATATCAAGCAAAGTGGGGAGGGGGGGGGGGGGGGTGGGAGTGAAAAATTTGGTTAACATGTATACAAGTAACGCCCTTTTAAAGAATCCCAATTAGTGCCCCCCTTCCCAGGCTCACAATCGCACATTTTTTCACGCCCCTGAACTATAGTAAAATTCTCATGACCCACCTGCTTTTACGCATATTTATTTAACCAACTACAGTGGAAACTCTCATAATAACGAGCATAATTCGTTCCAGAATCTTACTCATTATCATTAAGCGAAACACTCGTTAAACGAAACAATTTTTCCCATACAAATCAATGTAAAATACGATATTGCGTTCCATGCTGAAAAAATACTAATCTTTCAAAAAATTTTTATTAACATTTATTCAAATAAAATTACTTATGAATTGTTAAGGAGTGTAACGACTTGGAATACAATTTAGATTTCAAACAAAAAACGTAAATAATAAAAATATTAATTTATGACAAATAATTATTCCGTTTTAACTAGAAAACCGTCTATAGACATTTGTTTTTGCCGACGCTTCAAAATTTGACGAAAATGTGTCACAGCATTATCATTGAATAAATTTGTAGCACGAAATACCACCTCCTTATTAGGGTGATGCTTCTCAATGTACGATGCAACAGTTTCCCATGCTTTCAGCATTTCTCTTATTGCGCTAGAGGATTGTTGCTCTGCTACTTCCTCCTCCATTAATGAGCTCTCCTCCATAATTTCTTGCTGTGAAACACGATGCAACTCCATTAGCTCTTCGGTGGTCAACTCTTGACTGTGCTCTTTCACAAGCTCTTCAATATCGTTGTCGTCCACCTCGAGTCCCATGATATTGGCCAATAACACAATCTCGTTAACTGTCGACTCCACAGGTACTGTTTCAAAATCACATTCAACAACACTCTCTGGCCAAAGTTTTTTCCAAGCAGAAGTGAGGGTCCTCTTGGTAACTCCTTCCCAAGCCTTGTCAATCATCTTGAGGCAAGCAACGATATGAAAATGATCTTTCCAAAACTCTCTAAGAGTGAGACTTGTCTCTTCGGTAACTTCAAAACAACGCTCGAAGAGTGTTTTAGTGTAGAGTTTTTTAAAGTTAGAAATAACCTGCTGGTCCATAGGCTGGAGTAACGGAGTGGTGTTAGGAGGCAGAAACTGGATATTGATGAAATTAAATTCTTCATGAATATCACCTTGTAGGCCTGGAGGATGAGCGGGCGCATTGTCCATAACAAGCAAGACCTGGAGAGGAAGATTCATCTCAAGTAAATATTTTTTTACGGAAGGACCAAACTCTTCATTGATCCAATCAGTGAAAATCTCACGTGTCACCCAGGACTTCTTGTTGGATCTCCACATCACATTTAGTCTGCTCTTCTGGACATTACACGTCTTAAAGGCTCGTGGAGTTTCTAAATGGTAAACAAGCAGCGGTTTAATTTTCAAATCGCCGCTTGCATTGGCACAAAATAGCAGCTTGAGGCGGTCTTTCATTGGCTTGTGGCCTGGCAATGCATTCTCTTCTGCTGTTATATAGGTTCGCTTTGGCATTTTTTTCCAGAAGAGACCCGTCTCGTCACAATTAAAAACTTGTTGGGGCAGGTAACCCCCAAGATCTATGAGCTTCTTGAAGTCACTGATGAAGTTCTCTGCTGCTTTTGTATCAGAGCTTGCTGCTTCACCGTGCCTCCCAACGCTGTAGATACCGGTTCTTCTCTTAAACTTCTCGAACCAACCATGACTTCCCTTGAATTGTAGTTCTTTTTCGGCAGTAGATGATCCTGGTGTTTTCTTAATGAGGTCAGCGAAAATAAGTTTCGCCTGCTCACAAATAATGTTTTCTTTAATAGCGTCGCCTTGTAATCGCTTCTCGTTTATCCATATTAGAAGCAACCTCTCAACATCATCAAGAATACGTAACCGTTTCGTAGACATTCTTGACACTCCCTTTGAAGCACCCATCTCCTTAATTTTGTTTTTGTTCTTGAGAATAGTGCAGATCGTTGATGTTGACCGATTGTATGTCCGCGCTAGATTAGCCACGCTCACACCTTGCTCTCGCTTTTCAATGATTATACGTTTCATTTCAACAGTTATTTTTTCTCTCTTTTGATTGTCTTCTTGTGGTTTTTTCTTCGAAGACATTTTAGCACAGGTTATTACACTTTGCACATACAAAATTACGATTACTGTCTGAATACAAAATTTGTAAAAACTGGTGATCACACACGAGAACAATACGCTAACAGATCGAGTGCTAAACAGACAAATGCATCGGCGCGGAAGTCCCGGCTCACAAATGAATGTTGGGAGTTCTGCGTAACTCGTAATGCGAAATGTCGCTCGTTAAGGGAGCACCTTCTTCACATTTTTTTGCTCGTTATGCGAGTTACTCGTTAAGAGAGGTGCTCGTTATGAGAGGTTCCACTGTATTTCAGAAAAACAAAATAAAATATTACGCACCCGCACCAAACGCACTTTCGATATAATTTTTTTAAATTTCTAAAAATTGTTAATATAAAAATTGGGTAAATTGAAGCGTTATGTGGTTGCCAGTTTGTTCCTATCGATATAAAAAAAGCTAGATTACTTTTACATGTAAAATGATTAAGTTAAATAGATTTTTAAAAACACATATAAATGTGATTAAATTTAATCCCCCTAAAATGAAGAAAATTACTACTCTGAAATAAATACAGACATCCTGTTTCATACTCTTCAATTGCAATTTTTTTCTGGTTTAATAAGACTTTATTTCTTTCTGTAGGGTTTTATTTAACATTCCTGGCCAGTGAGAGAAAGTAATGGCGGAAGTGTAGTTATTATGATGATATATTTCGACTACTTTGGTAGAAATGATGCTTAGAACACATCTTTTCGATTAAATTGTGAGTTTTCTGAGCATTTATAATTTTGTTGATAATTTGTTGAGTTAATTTTTTATAAGTTAGACTAAATTAGTCACTTATCTCGTTCCCGTTTCTTCTTTATTTTCTCCTCGAGCTACTTACTTATGACATTTTCATTTGTTAGGCATAATCATAATCATTATTCAGCCTATTCGCCTATTCAATAATATATTCAGATTCATCAACTAAATACGGTAATAAAAAAATATAATAATAATATTGGATAATTGTGTGGAATTGTATTCAGTACTACTACTAGTATTTATTTGATGATCCACCCGGGGTGATGTTTTTGCTTGACTGGCCTTTGGCTGGACTTGAACACCAGACCACCAACTTGAGGTTTGCTCAGTTTAGACCATCTAAGAGAAGGAAACTCTGAATTCAAACCCGGAGTTGGAGTCCCGTAAGGTGCAATTAATGACAATTCCTGCAACCGAACCCATGCCTGGTCGTCTTGACGTAGAGTCTTGCCACTGGATATCGTGGGCTCGGACGAGAGAGTGAGGTAGACGCCTGCGCAACTCTTCTTCACTTTAAACAAAGTCACCCGCGCAAGTCATCAGTCACCAGACGACTCGATGGTCCTCGTCGATCCTCGACGGACGAACAATAAATATTTATTTGATGATATTTTTGACATATTATTTTGGCATTAAGTTTAAGGTCTTCAAATTTAGTAATTTACCTCAGTTTAAGTTGAAATTTACAGACGTCTGAGTATACAATAGTATACATACTTACACTTACATACTTTACTAATTTACTGACCACTCACTGAAAAATGACAATGGGGAATGGACCATTGACAGTCCATTGAGGACAAGCTAATTTACTAAGTCTGTATTATTATAAATTATGAGTTACGCACTGCTATCCATAGGGAGAAATTAATCTCCTATTTACATGTATGGCTCGTTCCGAAACAGTGCATAACAAGACAATACCAAATGTTAAAAACAATAACAGAGAATACGACACTCAAAACAGTGTCAACTGCAATTAATAAGTTTTATTAATTTGCTATTTAATAAAATAAAAATAAAGATGTACAATTAAAATCACCAACTTACAAAAAATTGTATGGATGGTTCCAGGACAATGTCAAAATAAAACACAGTGTGCAGAAATGTACAATGTACAAATAATGAAAATATGTCTACTGTAAACAAACTATCACACATTACAAAATAACCCTCACACGCTGCTGTCTGCGTATCTGTTCTGCAGTCTGCTGTGTCATTCAACCACTCACCTTATATATAGACCATCGTCTGTTTCATGGAATTTTCTAGGCCTATTGTGCATTTTTTATTAGTGACTGAACATTCTACAATTTACTACTATTTTTTACCACATTCAAGTCAAGACAAACAGGCGTTAATTATTTTTAGTTGGTAGTGATAGTAAACAAGGCCAAGATCAAAGGGAATAAGCCACGCCCAATACTAACTCAGCCAAATTGGGTCAGGCAGAGTTCACGGCAAGGGGAAATGTGACATAAACACATCTGCTACATAACAATACTATGAAAAAAGTATGAATATGACTATGAATTATAGCTGGTTCTATATTACTAATATTACTCTATATCAATATCAATATGATATATCAAATTTAATCATCAGTACCCAGTATCAGATATATCAAATCCAAAGATTGATCATTTAAAAATTTATTTATGAAGATGATCTCATTCACTCCATTTATTTTATTTATTAACATTTTCCACATTTACTGAAACTGAATCAATGAATAAAATAAAAAGTGAATTACTCAGTACTGACCTGATCTAAACATATTTTAACCAAATTGATTTTTACTCATTTATTAAATTAGGCTCTTAAAAACTATAATTCATTTAGTATTTAGTTTAGTCATTAATTAAGGAGCCTAATAATAAGTAAAAATCAAAAGGGTCAAAATATTTTTAGGTCAGAAGCCATTACACATTCTCAATGCATTATACAACACGAACTACAAGGGATTTACATATTATGATGACGATTATTTATTATGTATGATTATATTTAAGGGAAACTTAATGAAATCCTGAAAAGAAAAATGGGAAAAAAGAATTAAAAATGAAATGAGTGTTTTAGTATAAAAATGTCTTAACTAATATTAATAATAAATAATAGAATTTTAGTAGGCCTCTATTTAAATGTTATTTAATTAGAGGCCTATTATTACTATTTATTATTTGGCTAAACTATTAGTATTATTGACCGTTACATTAAAAGCCTATTTCTGTCATTAGTATTATTAATAGGCTGGTTGATTTTTAAAATATTTCTACTTTTTTATGTTGAGCATTAATTTGCTGAGTAGTAGGAGGCCAACTGTTAGAATTAGTTAAGGGCTATTCCCGGCATGCCGTCACCCCACCTCTTAAAAAAACGCTTTCGCGTCAAATCCCTTAGAAAACCTTGACTTTCATATTGATATTGAAGTCCTGTTTATTTTTTAAATAGCTATTGTCTTTTTAACATGGAAAGACTACTGGAGCATTATTTAAGTTCCTAAGCAGCGTGTTAGTGAGTAAAAACTTATTATTTGATCAAACTTGCCAGATAGCTTTAGAGATGCTGTGTGTAAAAGAACAAAATGGCCTATTCATATTTTTTACATAGGCTGATGAGAAATCCATCTATTTATAATCCATTACACAGAAAAAGGCAATTAATGGACGGCAACAAAAAACATTCAAAAATTGGATCACAATTTTTCTATATTTGCAGGGTATCAAAGGACATTATTATTCATTAATTAGGCCTATGCAATTTTCATACCCATGTAGGCCTATTAAAATTAAAGTTAAGCTATAGGCCTATTTAATAATGTATAGGCTTAGGCAATCCCACTGAACTATGAACAATATCAGGATTTCCAAATTTAACTCAAAATTTAATATTATTAACAATGATCCTAATTGCTTAAGATCTAAACACTACTTAGTCTACTTATACTAATTATACTGTGACAAACTATCTGTATGAATGCACAAGTATTACAATTCAATTGTTTTATTTATTATGTATGTGCTGTAAAGGGATGGAAACATTCTGTAGCAGCATTTCGGCTTAGACTTTCATTCTATATAATATTGAGAATTGGTTCAGTCCTTAAAATAAAGGGAATGTCATTACGATTTGGAAACATATTGAAAATAATTTACCTTAAGGATTTTTAAAGGCTTGGTACAATTGTATAATAAGTGGTCATTTATTTTCATTAAAAAAATGTTCAGGTTCCTTTTCAAGCTGATTCTAAGCATGCCAAGCCTAACTTCCTTACCCTTGAGCCTCTCTGAAATATTAGAGGCTCAAGGAGGACCTTTGCGAGAGCTTGAAATCTGGGCTCTCCTCTGCCAGTGTGCAGAAGCTCTTCAAGATCTTATAATAAAAGGTGAGTCATTTTTTAAAATGTTTCTTAAATTTTTATTTGGCATTATAGAACCAGTGATTTTCTCTTCCACTTGTTAAAAATAACTGAATGAAATATAAAGACTGAGAAAATTTTACAATTAAAGAAAATATAAAAAAAACCAAAACAAGAGCTTATATTAATGCTAGCTCTTGAAGCCAACAATTAGTATTTATGTCAATATTTTGCATAGTCCAGAAATAGCATCATAACTCTTCAGTGCTTTCTAAAATTCCACTTAAGTTATCTTCACTTATTTTTTTTTAAGGACTGCATTGTGAACAATCTCAATTGGATATTAATTTATTGAATAATGTTACTGTTTTTAGATGTTTAGTTACAAACACTGGATTAAATAAGTAGATATATTTTTAACTTGTAGTGCTGAAGTGGAGTCCAGGAGGTCCTCATTTTACTGAAGGGGGGGGTTCTGTTTTTCAATGGCGATGAATTTGAAATTGGCAGTAATTCCCTACCAACACATAAACTACATGTATATAAGTACAGTTAATTTACATATGTACATGTAAATATTTGTGTACCGGTATAGTAAAATACATATTTATGCATGTGCATACATGAAATTTAAGCTATTAAAAAATATTTAAGATACTAAAACATAAAAATAACTACAACCAAGTGCACACAGGATGTCCGCTGGTCTCTCTCCTCTTTCACTTTGTCTGTTGTTGTTGAGCCTTCTCGTCCATGAGGGGCATCCACCGATCATCGTCGGCGTCTGCGGTTCCTCCAAGGGCATAGGCCACCTATGAGAGACCTCCAGGCATCTCTATCCTGGGCCAGTTTCTCCAGGATCTTCCATTCATGGCCAATTTTCTTGATGTCTGTCTCCAATTCTCGGCGCCAAATGTTTCTTGGACGGCCTCTTTTCCGCTTACCCTGTGGGTTCCATTTCAGGGCTTGCTTTGTTGTGTTAGAAGCAGGTTTTCTTAGTGTATGACCAATCCACCTCCACCGCTTCTGGAGAATCTCTTCCTCAATGGGCTTCTGTTTTGTCCGCTGCCACAGTTCCTGGTTGCTGATTTTGTCTGGCCAGTGAATTCTGAGAATCCTTCTTAGACAGTTGTTGATGAAGGACTGGATTCTGGTCAGGTTTACGGCCGTTGTTCTCCATGTCTCGGCTCCATATAGCAGCACAGGTTTTACCATAGCGTTAAAAATCCTTACTTTTAACTTGCTGCCTAAGTTGTTAGAGACCCAAACATTCTTGAGTTGTTGGAAGGCTGCTCTTGCTTTTCCTATCCTTATTTTGACGTCCGCATCTGTACCACCTTGTTTATCTACCATGCTGCCAAGGTAAACAAAACTGTCCACCTCCTCAAGGGCTTCTCCTTCAAGCATAATGGGTGATGTACTGGTGGCATTAACCTTGAGGATTTTACTCTTCCCTTTGTGAATGTTGAGACCCATGCTAGCAGAAGTGGCTGCGACAATGTTTGTTTTCTCCTGCATCTGTTGTTGGGTATGTGCAAGAAGTGCAAGATCATCAGCAAAGTCAAGATCATCCAGTTGATCCCACAAGGTCCATTGGATGCCATTTCTTTTCTGCTGTGTAGATGTTTTCATCACCCAGTCAATGGCTAACAGGAAGAGGAATGGTGACAGCAAGCAACCTTGTCTCACACCAGTCTTCACCTGGAAAGCATCTGTCAACTGCTGGCCATGGATAACTCGGCAGTTTATCCCTTCGTACATGTTTCTGATTATATCAGTAATCTTCTGTGGCACCCCGTAATGCCTTAGCAATCTCCACAGGGTTTGCCTGTCAACACTGTCGAAGGCTTTTTCATAGTCAACAAAGTTGACATAGAGCGGCGAGTTCCACTCTAGTGACTGCTCTAGAATGATGCGCAGTGTCGCTATCTGGTCCGTGCAGGATCTGTTGGTGCGAAAGCCGGCTTGTTCGTCCCGCAACAGAGGGTCTACAGCGTTTTTCATCCTGTTAAGTAGTACACGGTTGAAAACCTTTCCTGGGATGGACAGCAGGGTGATCCCTCTGTAGTTCGAGCAGGAGCTTAAGTCTCCCTTCTTTGGGATCTTGATAAGGTATCCCTCTTTCCAATCGGAAGGAACTTGCTCCTCTTCCCATATCTTCATAAACAGAGGGTGTAGCATTTCCACACTGGTTTCCAGGTCCGCCTTCAGTGCCTCTGCTGGGATGCCATCAGGTCCCGCAGCCTTTCCATTTCTGAGTTGTTTAATGGCCCTGCTAATCTCTTCTTTGGTGGGACTATTACAGTCAATTAGCAGGTCATTATCGGCTGGTTGGATATCTGGTGGATTTCTTGGTTCAGGCCTGTTCAGGAGCTCTTCAAAGTGTTCCTTCCATCTCCCTCTCTGTTGCTCCTCACTTGGTATGGTGTTTCCCATTTTGTCCTTCACTGGTCTCTCTACCTTGCTAAATTTCCCTGACAGCGTCTTAATGGTATCAAACAGTTCCCTCATGTTCCCCTGGTGAGCTGCATCCTCTGCTTCTTTAGCAAGTTTATCAACAAATTCCTTCTTGTCCCTCTTGATGCTTTTCTTAACTTCCTTATTTGCATCTGCATACTCCTTCTGGGACTTGTTTTTCTGTGCTCGGGTGCGGCTGTTATTCACTTCTGATTTCTTTCTTTTCCTTTCTTCTATTTTATTCAGCGTACCTGCTGTCATCCATTCTTTGTGTGCCTTTTTCCTGTTTCCTAGCACTTCTTGACATGTTGACTGGACTGTTTCTTTCATGCTTTGCCACTTTCCTTCGGTGGTTTCATCTTCAAGTATTTCTTGTAGGACTTGGAACTTATTGAATAGTGAGATTCTGAATTCTTCCTTTTTGGCTTGGTCCTTCAGGAGGGAGGTATTATACCGAGTCCTGTATGCTGTTTGCTCGGTATAATGTCTCTTTAGTTTTAATTTCATCCTGGCCACAAGAAGATGATGATCTGAGGCAATATCAGCTCCCCTCTTAACACGTACGTCTTGGAGAGATCGCCTGAATTTTTTACAAATACATACATGGTCTATTTGGTTCATCGTTCTCATGTCCGGAGAGACCCATGTAGCTTTGTGAATCCTCTTGTGCTGGAAAATGCTCCCCCCTATGACCAGGTCAGCTGTGGCACATAGGTCCGCAAACCTCTCACCATTGTCGTTCATCTCGCCTATCCCTTGCTGTCCCATAACCTCTTCGTACCCTGTGTTGGTATTGCCGATCTTGGCATTAAAGTCTCCCATGAGGATGACGATGTTCCTCCGTGGGCGACCCTGGACTATGGTCATTACTCTATTGTAGAATTCTTCTTTGTCTCCTTCATCACTTTCATTAGTTGGTGCGTAGCATTGTATAACATCTAGGTTGATGCTACGTTTCTTTGTTCGAAAGGTTGCTAAAAGGATTCTAGGTCCATGGGCCTCCCATCCAATGAGTGCTCCTTGTGCTGCCCTTGATAGCATCATAGCAACACCCAGGGTATGTGGGGCATTGTCTTCTTCGTGTCCCGAAAATATCACCATCTCTCCTGAGATTAATCTCTTCTGTAACACTTTGTCTGATCATTTCTAATTTAAGCTCTAACATGATAGTATTCTTCTTCATTGATCCACCAGCACCAATATTAGATCAAACATATTTTGAACCCATTGTTTAATGTCCAATTGAAACTATAATCACACAAACAACACTGGGCTATATATCACAGAGAAGTCTGGACGCTAACTGATGCTCATGTGATTAAAGTTGCTTTGGGAGCTGGGCGTTGTATACTATTAAATGAGCTAGCCTACTAACTTCTAACTTTCATGATGACATAGTACGAAAAAACAAGTATATTTAATTAATTATTTTTTTTGCGCCATAAACTTAATTGGGTAAAATGTGGATAACCTGTATAGATTTTTTCAACTTTCCCAGATCTTCTTTGGTGTTCATTTCTCTCTCTCTTTTTTTTTTCAAAGTAAGGATTTTCTGCTCTTAAACTTTTCAACAAAGGTCTTTTGAAGATGTGTTAAAGTCAACAATTTTTTTGTACACTAGTGCATTTATTTTAATGTTGCTTAACCTTATTTTTTCATATGATGTTTCCAATGTATGTTACTTCTAATTATACAATCACTAAATTAGAAGTCCATGATGTATTTTCTGATAAAAGTTGTGAAAACTAAGCATATTTTCTTCCCTTTTCTGTGTTTTAGGAGAGCCAGTTGAAGAAGCATTTCGACACATGATAACACCCAACAGTTTACTTGTTAGGGACAATGGGACAGTTGTCCTAGCTGAAGTTAATCAAAATCTCCATGGCTCTCTGTACATGGCTCCAGAGTTTGAGCACACCACAAGACAGCTATTATCTGATACTGCTTTTGAAAAGGTGAAATATTCTCCAATTTACAAATACGGTATTTATCAAAAAAGGATTTGTGAAAATTGGCAGGGTGTTGGAGTGGTCCTCATCTATTGACTCGTCATGGTAAACCAAACAGCCTAGCAACTTTAAAAAGTTATCTAATTGAGTCTTAACTTCCTCAAGGAAGTGGTGGGGTCAGGCAAATTAAATATGTACAAATAAAAATAAGATGAAATTATTATGTGTAGTATTGAGAGTACTGCGTTCAGATTGAAACAATATGAAATATAATACCCAGAGTTGGGGAAAACGTGAACAAAACATCAGATGTTTCAATTAAGAAGCCTTCAACAGCAAAAAAGAGAGAAAACAGAAGGATAAACTTAACTATAGTTGTGATAATAAACAGGAAATTCTAGTGAATACTTTTTACTATTCTACTATCAGTTAATGTCTTTTTTGTAAGTTCAGTTTAAAAATAGTTAAATATTTTCTCCTGACGTGCTCAAATTTTTAAATAAATAATGCTCTTAAAATAATTTTATATCTTCTTTTTTTTCTCTCTAGATGTTTGTCTATTCATTAGGCAGAACACTTCAAGTTGCATCTGAATTCGGCCTTAAAGAGAATGAGGTATTACATTTTTATCATCTATCTTTAAATTTTATGATATATGTTAGATTGAGAATTAAAACTATTTCTTAAATTATTAAAATGAGCATTAAAGGTTTACTCTCCTGTTAAGGAAATTTTTTTCTTATGCTTATAATTAAACTTAATTACTAGTAAACCTAAATCACTCAATGCAATGCATTGTTCTTGGTGTTCCTTAATTCCTATCTGCATTTTCATTTTTTATATATTTTATATTTAAAAAATCTTTCTAAATGAAATATGAAAAGTAAATAATAATTTATCGCAAGTTCTGGATTGATATTTGACTTCACTTTTATGTCTCCCAAATGTTGCATTTAAAAATTTTTAAATATTCTCTTTTATTTATGAAATACATCTGCCCTTTATTTTCGAACAGGTCCTTAGCATTAGCTATGATCTGGATTCTCTTCTCCAAGCTATGAGCGAGCGAAATGGGGCCGTAAGGCTCAGCTTAATGCACATCTTAGAGGTTTGTTCAGCTTAATCTTTTGTTACAAAATATTTGATAAGCAGTGCTAAAATTAAGTGGACTTAAGGTTTCTTAACCCAAAACCTAAAATAAATTAGTTTAGATATATGTGAACATAAATGTTAAAAAAAAAAATGCTATTAAAAAAGATTATTAATACTAATACAATTTTATTAAAATTTTATGACAAATCATTGTTTTAGTTTAGAATACATTCAAGAAGGAATGCATGGTTATAATGGCTGACAAAAATCTAATCATTTTGATTTTATGTTGATTGGGGGGCATGAGAAAAATTGACCAGCAGAGAGTGGAAATAAAGTGCAAGCAAGTGGGATTAACAGGAATTGTTCTCTTAAGCTGCTTGCATCATCTAGCTGGATGAAATGGGAAATAATTTAAAATGACCAATGTGGCTCATGAGAGTTTTAAAAAGACAATAGACCTAAATTATAAAATAAACTCTTTAGCATGTTGGTTGATTGGTTATCGATAGTTTATAAATGTCTAATGGAAAGTTTTTTGGCTCTTAATTTCAGAGAGAGTGGAGAATACAAGCAGTCTTGATTGGGCAAATTATTTGAACTAACATGTCATTTGTGACAAAACCTACTTCTTTCAAAACCATCTCGCTCAACTTAAATCGTTATTATTTTCAGGCATGTGCTCTCCAAGCCAGCCAGCATCCGAACAAGCCCCCACATTCATACACTTTGTCCAAACTGTACAAGTCTGTGCTGAGCAGCAATCCAAGGGTATTTTTATCTTAATATTTTATTTATTTTTTTAGCTTGACAAGTAATTTGAACATATTGGTTAAGTAGCTAATTTTCTCTATGATGAATCAATGGTACAATTTTAAATTCTAATTATTTTGTCAATTTTGGACATTTCACAGAGGTCCTCACATGAAACAAGCACCCGCAGTTCTCTACACACAATGACAGTTCGATCCTGTCGAGCCAGAAAACCGCGCCCTCATGTTCGACATCGCCATGACAATCAAAGGTCATGGTCTCGATCCCGGTCAAGATCCAGATCACGCTCTCACAGCAGAGAAAGAGGTAAACATCTACATTCCAAGTTTAGCAAGTTATTTACAGTTTGGTTATTTGCTTAATTCTTTGTGAATGTTTATCAAAGTCAACAATATTTTTAATCCTCAAGTACATTTAGTTTAATTTCTATTTTCACATGAGGTTCTAATGTACGTAACTTCCAATTATTCAATTTACAATCACTAATTTTGAAATCCTTAGTACATTTCTAATAAAAATGGCAGTTACAAATTGGCAAGTTATATGGGCTTTGATCCTACAGAAATCAACATAAAGAATACCCCTCTTTGTGTAATGCAAATGACATATAAAATAAGAACATTATTTTAAAAGTAAATTTAACATGCCATAAATCTAAGTTTGTGGTGTTTTGGCTCACAAATAACAGGTGAAAGGGATTCAGGAATTTTGACAGCCAGCTATCAAGGATCAACTCCACCACAGAAATCGGTTGACCAAAGAGAGCAATCCATTAATCGTGAAGCTAAAGCCATAAATGCACCAGCATTGTTCAACATTCATCTTCTCAATACTTCTATGACATCTACTGGCAGTGAAAATTCTGAATTTCAGCCTAGGCCATTTCAGGTGATCATATTAATAATATAAAATTATTTTCCAAATATAAGTAGGTATCTGTTATAAGCAGTTGGGATTTATTCTGTAATTCATATTCAATGGAGTTTTACAAAAAAGCCTTAACATTTTTTTGAATGTTTTTAATTCTCACTCTCACTGCCAAAGACATATGTGTCTTGTATATTGTAAATACTTTATTTTTTAATGTATTTCTTCTCCCAATTAGGCCTCAGCTTATTCTGCAGCCCACTCAGTTCAAGGTTTACTTGGATTGAGGCAAGGAAGTCCAGCATACCAGAAGTACATACAATTGAAGGAGCGACAAATTCGTCTAAGACAAGCCAGGTTAGATAACTACCATTAAAAATAAATTTTAAGTACTTGTTAGACGAACTATTCTTTAATCTGCTGAAATATGATAGTAAGTAATATTGAAGCTTTCCTCTGACTAAATAAATTTAGAAAAAAAAATTATTTTAAAAAAAAAACCTTTAAACAATCCCTATTAGAGTAGCAGTAGCAGATAAAAATTTACAGATGTTATATGATAAAACAATTCATGAACTCTGTAATGGTCTTGGCTCATACTGGTTCTAATAGGACATTTTTGCATACAGTAGTTTTAACAAAGGAAGAAAAGGATTATATTTTGTTTCTTTCTTTTGAACTTTCTTTCACTTACATTAAAAGTGATATTTTGTAGAGTAGAGGTTTGGTGTTGTTTCTTACCTACACTGCCTTAATATACATTATCATAATTACATTTAAAAATAACAAAATTTTCAGGACTGGAAAACAAACATCCATTTTGGATGATGTTCGTAGTCGTCTGATGACACCCACTTTGATGTCTTATGAGAATATGACTGAAACACACTCTATGGCTTCTCTAATGTCCTATACACTTGGTAATAAATCAGTCTAGTTAAAAAATTAATCTTAAGTGTAGGGGTTTTAATACTGGTAACTTAAATCATAATTTGTAATAAAAAGAAAACTTGAATAACATTTGGTCATTATTTCTTAGTAAAATGTAAGGGTCATTGTTTTTTGTTTATAACATTGTATATTAATGAAACATAATGTATCAATGATATATTTGGTCTAAATTGGACCATAATTTATAAAAATCTATGAGTTTTTAGAAATTTTTAAATAAAATCGGTTACATTTGTTTTAAGGTTTTAATTAAATTTTTTTAGCCAGGGAATGCAATTAGTATGTGATCTTTATGCCTTTGTTTACTAAACATCTTCAAAAATAAATTGATTATTAGTCCTAAACACCCTAATAAAAAGCCTTTCGATTCAAATCGGACATTGGAAGGTGTGCGTTTCCAACCTGATGGATAATTTAAGTGTTGTTACTGATAATTTGTGTTGTTTTTATCTTCTGTCTTCTTTCTTTTAAATGTTAAAATTGTACCCCTTGGTGCAGGCACCTACAAGCCTGGACTTCAGTCTCAGCTTGGCTCTAACGCTGCCTTAAATTACAGTAAAGAAACTGATAGCAGTAGCCAGATGTCACTACTTTTAAATTCTGGGGACTATGGTGATACCCTGAGGTAAAATCTGTTCAATTAGTAAGTTTTTTTATTTTATTTTTTTAACCTTTTAAAAGTCATCAAAACGTTTGATAAGTTATTTAAGAAATAGTGCTGCAGTACGCCTAAACATTTTTAGATTATCTAATGTAATTTTAATTAAATCAAATGTAAATTTGTTTGTTGATAAATTTGGCTTTCAAATGTAGAGGAATGTAATTTTGTAATTTGTAATGTAGAGCTGAGGAGATGCCGGTAGCAGTTCTGAGCTTTGATCCTACCTGGTTAAATCTTGAAATGCCCACACAGCAGACAGTACATGACGTGCAGCAGGAACAATCAGCTCGACCAGTATTAAAAAAGCAGCAGCAGCAATTATCACCAGAAGTAGCAGAAACCCAAGAACTGAAAATAAAACCAATGCCTTCGGTTATAGCAAAACCAAAAGTAAAGTATTATCAACAAGTCAAAGTAATAAAACCTCTTGTGTCTCAGTATGTTCATATCTTATACATGAAAGATTTGCAATAAAGTTATAGTAGTAATAGGCATTATTACACTCTTATAATAAACAATAACTGTTATTTACATATTTCTATTGCCTTCATGAAATGTAAAATGATATCATTTACTGAGGTCAATAGTGAGAAATTAATAACAAAATTTATTGTAGTTACAATTTAAAGTTCAGAAGCTCCTTGACCAAAAAATTGCCATTCACCCTTTCTTAATAGGGATAAGGCTTTGGCATACACCATTAGATACACCATTATCGCTATAAAGGTTAAATTTTTCAAATTTTCCCCAATGTTTTTTTATTTTGAAAAAAACTTTTTTATTACTGATAGTATTAAAAAACTTAATGAATAACTGGTTTTCCAAAAATTAGGATTACTATGGACCAGAATTCATTCACAATGACAAAAAACCAACCACCCGAATTGCCATGCCACTTCAAGGAGATGTAAGATTTTTTAATTGTTGGGTTATACATGTTTAGTTTTATTTAGTGATTAACTGTTTCTGCTAGCTGTATTTTGCATTCATTAAATCTAATTTAACCCTAAAGAACATTTTTCTGTAGTGTCAATTTTTAATATTTACATTATCTTGTCAAAAATACAAAATCCTGTACTAAATGAATTTAGAGCTCCTTATAAACATACATTTTCTGAAAGTATGTTGGATGAAAATATTTTGTTATATATGTATTTGGATTTTGACCTTGACCTTAACAGGGTGAGTAAAATTTTACTACTCAACTTCTGAATTCAACCCAACCTAATACTCCAAAAATTGTTCACCCTATCATAAAATAAAGTTTTTTAGATTCTAGAAGTAGTTTTTTCAGAAAATGTCACAGTACGTATAATGAAAATTGCAATATTGGTGATTTTTTTTTTTATTACTACCTTCAAATTTCTGTCACATAAAATACAAGGGAGGTAGGAACGATATAAGTTCAAAAATTCCTTTTCAAATGAAGTTATTAGAGCTATTAATACTCTAGAACATACATAAACATAATTGTCTTTGATCTCTTTAGGGTAAGTTTTTGGGATTTTATCTTTATCCTTTCTGTTTGATTTCCACCTTACCCCAAAGAATTTGTCTGCAATACGTCTGCAATTTGTATTGCAAACTAATCTTTGGGGCTAAAATTGTCAATTCTTATGTCGCCATCCCCGCTAGAGCTAATACTGTCATTACTAGCATGTGGAATATCTCTAAAACATTAGTTTCATTTTAATCCATGTGAAATAATTCCAATAAAGATATTCAGTATTGATTTTGAAATTTAGAGGGGGACACTCTCCAGCATTCAGACATTATGGCTGTCAAAAACTTTGAGCAAATTTTGCACCAGATTAAATCACAAAAAAGCCCTGATAAAAGCACTTTAACACACAGATAGTAACGTAAATAAAAAGCAAACTCATTTACACAGAGTGATTTTATCTTAACAACTAAATCATTTGCATTTTTGCTAGCGACAAATTATTTTGGCCATGACACCACATAAAAAGGTTTAACGGCAGCTGATCTGCCATTATGACAATTACAGGTTAAAAGCTTGATTTTTTTTTTTCTATTCAGAGTGTGAAAAATGCAGCATTGGCTAGGCGAGTCACGGTGGTTCATCTGACAGGTCAAAAGCTAGAAGTTATTTTAGACCCAAGTACTACAGGTCGTCAACTATTTGATACTGTCATTCCTTGTCTAGAGCTGGATGATTTTTTCTTTTTTGGACTAACCTACATTTGTGGTGAGTCAGCATTTCAAGCAAAAATATTTCTTTGAATTTCACCTTAAAAGTACAAAACAGAAACATTATTATCTATTATACAAAGCTCGATGTGACTAGGTTTGTTTATTTGTTTTTAAATGGGTCGCAATCACAAGAAAACTAAATGATGGATCACAACCAAATTTGACACGGTCATTCCTCCTGACCTTGTCCCCTTATCCCAAAAGCTGTAATTAAAAATATTGTAAAATATAGAGGGCAAGGATTAAAAAAATATTATTTTCCAATGGCTTTGAGGGATGTTCAAGTTATTTTTGGTTTACTGAATAGTGCACTTTCAAACATCAATTAAAAGAAGTTTTTCTGTGCTCTTTTGTTTGGTGCGCACATTTTAATTAAGCTTTATTCTATGTTCACAGAACAGTGTGCTTTAAAAAAACAAACAAATTAGCTGTTAAATGCAGTCATATTCTTATAAGAAACTACAATTCATTGCATGGTATAAGGGTGGTTGAACATTAGATACGAATTATCACATAGTTCAGGGGGGGTGCATAAAGGGGGCTTTGACATTCCTAGGGATTTGCCATCCTGGGGGTTCTTTTATTAATTTTTAATACCAACTTTATATAGTAGATGTGTGTGGGGAAGAGAGAATCACACTTCAGTGATTTAGCCTCAAATTAACATTTAGCAAACTGTGTCAATGTATGTGTGGGTGCACTTTATGGGTCTCAAAGGCACAATTTGCTACATATGGAACAATTTCAGTCCATAGTTGATTTCTCTTTTTATATAAAAAATGGCTAAATCTAGTTTAAATTTGGTACAAATGCACTTGGAAAAATCTATTACAAAATATTTACCACTGTCCAGGCTGGGGACACTAATTTCATTTTTCTTACATCTCTTGCATTTTTTCAACTGATTTTAATGGGACAACTGTGGCATTGGTGAATACGTTTTTTAAAAAGTTGTATTTGCTTTTAAATCATTGCTTTTGGCTGTGCAAATCTTGAATATTAACTTAAAAGGGGTGGGCCCCAAATTCAATGTTTAGAAGAGTTATAAATCTACCTAGAGATAATGATTTTATTTTAATTGGTACTTTAGCGAAGTGTTTTTGACAGGGCCCTAAATTTATGTGTATGCTGATAGCGCTTTAGGAGTTTGTTTCTGATTACAAACCAGAGCAAAGACTGGAATATTGGCTAGTTAATTAAAAAAAAAATAAAATATTATCTGGAAAAATATGTTTTGTAATAAGTAGGATATTATTTCATTACAGAAGGAGAGCACTTCTTCATGGATGGTGACACAAAGTTACACAAAGTAGCACCAGAAGGGTGGAAAGAAGGCCCAAAGAGCCATTTACCACCTGTCAATTTTACACTGTATGTCAGAGTTAAGTTTTATCCTGAATCACTCACAGATTTTCGGTGAGTGTTGACTTTTTGTGTTGATTTTAAAGGCAATATAATCCTTGTGTACAGTAAAGTAATAAAAGCCAGAGATTTATACTTTATGTTTAATATGTGTTATGAGGACCAACAATTTAATTGAACATTAAGTTGCAGCTTCTCAACTGTATTTTATAATATAAAGTTGAAAAATAATGAAAAACCACGAAGATATTGAATGCCACATGATGATCTTAATTGGTTGTGGTATTCCAGCATTGTTTTTTTTGGTCTCCAGCACTGATTAATAATAAATTCTATTTTCTCCAGCCACACGAGCAGCTATCACCTTCTTTACCTTCAGCTGAGGAAGGATGTCATAGAAGAGAGATTGACCTACAACTCTGACACTCTGTCAAGACTTGCTGGGTTGGCCCTGCAGGTGGAGTATGGTGACTACAATGAAGCTGAGATGGGACAGGGATATTTCCTGGCTGAGCACTATGTCTCCTTTAAGGCCATTAGGAGGTTTGGAGGATCTTATGTGGAAATTAATGCCATACGAGAGCATAAAAACTGTAAAGGCATTGCAGAGTCACAGGCTGAAATTGAGTATATCAAGGTACTGATTTAAATTAAATCCATATTGCATAATATACTGCAGTCTGGCACATATTTTTTTTTCATAGTGTTCCTTCAGAGCAGAAGCCAATATTTCTAAGCCACTTTGTAAATGTTGGATTCTTCTTATAAAACAAAAGGTTTATTTACCACTAAAATAGGGCAGAATTAAAAACATTTTTTGTGAGAAATTTATCCAAACAGAGAATGAATGCCTTGTGAATGTTTGTTGGCATTTAGCTTGTAAGAAAAACATGTTTAAAAAGCTTAGAATCAGAATTTATTTAATATATTCATAAACAAAATTTGTGCGTGCATCATATCAAGATTCAAAAGACTTAATGAATTATGATTCTTTTTAGTGTAAATAATGTATATATTTGCAGCATGTTCGTCATTTGCCTGAATATGGAATTCATTTTCACCGTCTGTTTAAGGTGAATATACTACCCTCTTTAAATGTTTAAAGAGTTTTTTAATCAAATATTTGATGGTAATATTCATTTAACATAAATACATCCAAGTTCCATCCATTAATAGAAAATGTTTGCTACATAAGAATTTATTGCTTAGTTAAAATGTTATCAAGACTAATTAAAAGACTATTGTGGTTACACCCCTATAAACTTTACATTATTCCTTTTAGGGAAAATTTTCTTTGCTACCACAATTCCATGTATTATATTTGCACAGAATAAATCAAACACAGACAGCTTCATGTGGATTGGTTTGTCCCAACACTGTCTGGTTCTAGCTGAGCCAGAAGTACAAGGGCGCAGTATCATTCAAGATTACCCCTGGAATGCCATCCTTAAAATTTCCTTCAACAAAAGGAGGTTTAGCATCCAACCGAAGATTGAAGTGGCCAAAGGAAAGCCACCCAAAATAAATTTCTACACAAACTCTTACAGAAAGTGAGTCAGCAAGTGTCAAATGTCATTTAAAAAAAAAAAAAGCAACTGCTAATCCTATAGATGTTAAGTTCTCAAATTTGATTTCCTTTATCTTTGAAAAAATTTATCCAATTTTTTGACCTAAAAATATGCAACAGAGATCACATGTTAAAATGATTCGTTTTCATTAATCGTTATGTATTTAGAATCTGGATAATGGCTAGTGAACAGCAAATCCATTTTACTGGTAATGCAAGGTGCTACATCCCCCAAATATGATAAAAGTGCATTATTCAGACCTGTTTACTCTTACGATTTGGAGGTTTATAGATTGTATATACTGTATGTTTATTTTGTAAAGAAATATAACGTATTGAACGATTTTGTGATGATATTGTACGATTTTAAGAGTTTGAGGGTAAACAGGTCTGATCATTTGACTGCAATAATAATATCTGGATCCAAAAGCTGAACTTACAAATACTCAATTTAGATATTTCAAAGATATTAATTTAAATTCATTGAAAGAGATTAAACTTTGATCTGATTTTTGTTGTTGTTGCTTTTGTGATTTTAACAATTTTTCTACACTTCTATTAGGAGAAATCCTAGTTTACTTTCTATTTTTTAAATTTTAATAAAAGTAGGCATTTCTTATAAATTAAGTATCACTCTTTCAGGGGGCGGTATTTGCTTCAGTTTTCAACTGACCAACACAGATTTCAGATCAGGATGAGGACAAGACCAAGTAACATAGAAACATTGGCAGGTAATTATTTCTTTTACCTGTTTTTGTGTGATGATAATAATAATAATGTACACTCCCAGATCTAAGAACTATTTTAATATTTCTCAACTTAGCTTTCTTTGTTGATAACTAACATCAAATCTTTATTCAAGTTTATATATAAGAATTAAAATTAATTTGTTCAAATTCTGCTTTTATTAACCAGACTAGAGGATTAACAATGGTCTTACTCTTTAGAAAAACGTGCAAATTATACATTCCATTAACATTTGTTATTAAAATATTTTTAACTACAGGGGACTTTTCAGTAGAGCTGGTCCCTCAGACAGCTGATACTGGTGTTGGTGATGATGATATCGGAGTTGATGGTGATGATATCGGAGTTGATGGTGATGACAAGGTCATACCACCTCCTTCTTATGTCGACCCAAGCTTACAGGTATTGTAAGAATTTTATTGGGATGTTGAGTCAGACCACAGTTACGTTACTTCTCTTTGCAATATAGATTTCCGTTTAGTAGTCCATTTCAGTTATTTAAATCATTACTGCTACACGTGATTTGATTGTAAACTGTTTAGGTAGTAAGAGACTATACAAAATCTATGTGTAGCAACTGTGGCTGGGCTGGTGGAAATTATTGTTTGATTTTAAACAAATGGCAAACGACAGCTTGAGATAATTCTGAAAGATCTGAGTAATCGTTGAAGAGAAAATAGTTCCGGTTATCACAAGATAATTTAAATACATAAGTCACAAGTTAATTCAAGCATTTTTTCTTTTTTTAGGCGCTGCCTGATGATGATGATGATGACCTTGAAGGAGATTGGGGTGGGCAACCCATGGCCCATTCAGAGCATCCTCTCCAGTATCGAAGGTATGTGCTGTGATATCATGGTGAAACTCTGTCTTATGTCAGAAGATCATGTATGTTATGATGATCTCACACTTGAAAAAAAAAAATGCACCATGAATTTTCTTGCCAACTTTAAACATTATCATACTAACAGCAAGGCATGCTAAACATTATGTCAACGATTTACAAAATTTAGTTTAACTAGTCTATTCTTTAAATTTATTAAGAAATCATTTATAGGAATGTCTGTCCACAAAGTGACTGTTTATATTTTGTTCAATAAAATGTGAAGCAATGAATTGTTCATGGGCTTTGCGACTTCAAGAAAGAGCTCAGTACCAAGTTTGTAATTAACCCCTATGTTTTGTGCATGTTGCATGACTCACCTCTTTTGCACTCATAGCCCCCCACCATACCAACCACCAAGCATGGCCTTAATTCTTGGTGGATCGCATGTGTTTCCTGAGCTCAACCCTCTCCAGTTGCATGCATCCATGACCGATTTGACAAGCGGAGCATTTAATGAACACCAGCTTCTGCAGCTGTTAGGTAATTGGTCTGTTTTGTCTGCATCATGCATTCATCAACAGTTGCAGTGACTCAGCGTTGACACACCATTGAAATGTTGTAATGCTCTTATTTACTTAAGGATCAGAAATGTTTAAATAATAAATATCGCTGAAGATAAATAGCTATGGTTAATCCACTAAAGTTATAGTCTTTTATTTTCTAAACTTAAATGAGATGTGATCAATTATGGGCCGATAAAATTGCTGTTTTTACACAGGACAAAATTCAATTTTTTTCTGTATTTCAGACCTGAGGTCAGAGTCTCCAAGCTTGGATTCTGCGCTAGCCAATGAAAAAACAGACTATGAAGGTAATGAATATCTTAACATTTTAAATTTCCAATCCCTTTTATCATTTAAACATTAAAAAATTTAGGTGATAAGTCTGAAAATTAATTTCTGAGTTTTTAATTAAGTGAAACATGTTATAATTTCTTTTCCCAGAGCCCTCTCCTCCCTATCCCAAACAACAGTTTTTTAAAAGTGAGTCTCAAATCGGCCGCCTCATATTTGAAGTTACGTTAGAGAAAGAGGGAAATCATGGCATTGGTATCACCATCGTGGGAGGGGAGACTACAAATAGTTTGGATCTTGGAATTTTCGTCAAGTCAATAGTACCCGGGGGTCCAGCGGAGAAGGATGGGAGAATAATGCCAGGTGACCGCCTGATAGCTATCGGAGGCGTCAGCTTGGAGGGAAAGCAGCATCACGAGGCTGTGGAGCTGATCAGGGACGGCGGCCCTCAGATAACCCTGCTGGTGTCCCAGATTCGACCCCCTGGTACTATTAAAAAACGCAGCCCTCATGAAGAGCACGCTGACTTTAAGAAAAAGTTAACCAACTCCTTAATAGAGTACCGTAGCAACAAAAATGGCCACAACTCAATCTACGAGGAGAAAGACTTGTTTGGCAGCAGTGCAGATGATTTCTTGCAGTTTGATGATTTTGTGCATAGACCTAGGACACGTAGCAGTAGTTTTAGTGATCAGTTTTGCTATTCTGATGAGGAGAATTATGACTTGGAACCCCCAGGCTTTGGTCTACATCCTGCCACTTCAGCTTCACACACACTACCCACATATCGTCCACTCCCTGAATACGTTTCAAATTTAAACTCTACAATTCACCATACAAAAACTTCACCCAATAAACTTGCTCATGACCTAGACAATAAAGCTGTAGGTGCTGACAACGAACGCACAGATCTTGATGAGTTGGGGACTGTATTGGTTAATCATATTGACCCAGTCTCTAAAACACATCTGTCACGGCACCAGATCATGAATACGAGCCTACACTTTGATAATGACAAGCCGCAAATTCCTGAAAATGACACTGTGTTAAAGCTTCCTGGAAATGAAGAGTTGAGCTACAAACTAGACTTTCTGTCAAATGACTGGTCACCTGAAGGTGCATCGACGGCTCAAGCAGATTTTTACCATGGTCAATTAACAAAGGAAGAAGAAGATGCACTTCAGATGCTTGGAGGTGAGAACCTTGTATTGAAGGGTTTTTTTATTGTCTGAAATGGTAAGGTTTAAAAAAATCTATCCTTCATTTTTAACTTTGCTCTGCAAGCTTCAGTTATTGTGATAAATTTTTTTTTTGCAATCATGAAACATGGTTAATAATAGGTTGTATGACACTTTTCTCTCGCTACTTTATATCTACTATAAAAATGCAATCATGTGCACATGCAAATACAATTGCTTTTTCAAACCAGTCAAAATATTGCAAGCTGAACTTTCGCCTTGTAAATTTAAATATTATTGTTACAAAACCTGGAAGCACATAACTAATTATACACTTCAAATTTAAAAATTAAAATCATATTTATTTTTGTGTTTGCAGACATAGCAGCACTCGATGACAATGATTCCTCATCTGACAGTGACTTTGATACAGCAGTTAAAAAAACCATTGAAGGACCTCTGACTAAAACTATCGTAAGCAACAAGACTGTTAATGTGTCTAACCCTGTTATAGGCAGGGGACCGGCTGAGAAGCCATTTAGGTGAGTTTTAGGGACAAAACATAAACTGTGGTATTTCTTGCTTCACTGAAAGACAAAAGCAGAATCGTCTTTCAAATATTTAATATAGTTGTTTTTATTTTGATTAAGTGTATATATTACTATAATTACTTATTATTTAATAATGTGATTTTTAAAAAAAATATTTTTGTGCTGAATAAAAATACTTAATCAGATTGACAAACAGAATCATAGTCTATCATTGAATGGTGTATGAATTAATTTATTTTAAGTTATGCTATAAAGAAATTATTTCTTCACAGTGAAACACAGAAAGCATCTGATGTTATTTATGAGATTATCCTTGAGAGATCTGATCTTGGTTTTGGTATTGTGGCTTGTGATATAGTAAGTTGTCTGCATCCTATCTCTGTGTGTTTCGGACAATAACATTTTGTTAGCAAATCGAGTTATTATTTTTTTTTTAATGATTGAAATAGTAAAGCTTTGAAATATCAGTTTTTGGTTGGTAACTATTTGACCTTTTTTTGTTTTCTATAAAAATGTATTTTGGATAACTTATGATAATGAAAAAATTTGAAAACCTATGCATATTTAAGGCAAAGATTTAATTTAGTTCCATGAAGAGTGTTTCAAACAAACTACGTAAAATTCACTTTCTCATCACAAAATTAATGACTTTTAGTCTAGTACAAAAATTATCATAATTTAAATTATACAATTTTTCATACAACCCAAAAGACATTGGTGAATTGTTTCTAAGAAGCTATATCAGGTAAACATGACTGTGTTCCCCTCACAAAATAGTTAAAACAAAATTAAAATTTTACATACTTAGATATTTTCTTATTTATTATTGTATTTCCCTTTAAAAGGCTACAAGTGATACAGATAATCCTGTTAATGGAGTGTATATCAAAAATATTTTGGGTGGCAGCTCTGCTGAAAGGGGAGGGATACTAGCACCAGGTCAGTTATAGTGTTATAGCGCTTTTTTATTTTTTTAATACAAATTTTGTACCTATATAAAATTTAAAAATAAAAAAAATCATTTCTACTTTTTTAAATCTCAAGAATGAATGATCTTGGTTACCTTTTTGGATTACTTCTTGAGTCATTTGAAGATTTTTAGTTTAATGTGTCACTAAATGCCATAGTTATATTTTAAAAATAATTTCACTATGTCGCTGCAAGTTGTTTCACCTGAGAACTAGTAGAATTTAAAACAAAAGTTTATTTTTCTCCATCAACGGGAGTCATTTTTTTTTTATCATGGTTATTTCTGTAGGTGACAAGATATTGGAAATAGCTGGCAAGAGTATAGAGGGCTATACCTCTGTTCAAGTGCATGACTTACTGAATGCAACCCCTGACTTGACAACCATCAAAGTGTCACGCCCAGTACACAGGGATGCAGTCCTCACTAGCAAGAAGGATATAAGAGACAACAATCAAGTAATTCTTTAAAGATTTGTCTGTATTGTTGACTGTATTTTATATACACATTTCTTATTAATCTTTTTCAATCTTGTATATGTAAGCTGTTATTTAAATATTTTCATTTATAGTAAAAGTCTGGCCAGTTATAGGAGAAATAAATAAATACAACTGAATTCATTCACTTCAACTAGTTGTTAAAAATTTGGTCATTATGTTCATTTGAAATCTCACTAGTTCATGTGGTTTTACTTAATGTTAATAACACAAGAAAAAATATTTTGAAAAAGTGACTTAGCCTTTGTGAAACCTGTTAAACATTTGTTATATTTTTTTATATTTCCACAGAATGATCTTAATTTACAGTTTCCATATCCTACCCATCTTGACCTTCATGACATTGAGAGTGAACAGAAAAACCACTACCTCCAACCCCATCAGGTATTTGAACCCATCCACTCCGCCCCTGCAACTAAAGAGCGTCCTAAGGCCATGACTTTATTAGAAATTATGACCTCGACCCCTAATGGAAGATTTAAACAAGAGAGAAAACCAGACAATGACCCACCTCCAGTCCTACTTCTTGGAGACTCTGAGTCCAACACCCAGAGTGATGTTGACTCGGATGTCTTGGACAGCTCTCGGTCAGAACTAGAAGGCATATACAAGAATGCAGAGTTGTTGCTGGGGGAGGAGTCAAGACAGCACAAGGAGAGGATGACAGATGACCCAAGCAGTGATAACCCAACTGTTATAGAGGCAGGATATTCCAGAAAATATCACCGTAAAACACCAGAGAATGTCCTGGATTATGAGACCAATGAAGGCGGGGATGACACATACAGTGTGTGCACGTATGATGAAAGCTCAGAGTTCACTCAGCAGCTGCAGGCTTTGAAGAATGCCCTAGATGAACGTCTAGCAGTAGAGCTTAGCTCATCCAAGTCAAGTGAAAATTCTCCCACTGACTCAGTCATGCAGTCCCCAGGAAAAATCATGGATCAAAGGCGCAAATCCCTGCTCAGGCAAGGTAATGTTGAGCTCATTCCACATCAGGATGACCATGATGATGACGACGATGTTGTGGTGACCATGTATGGAAACAAGACAGCTTATACCCCATCTTCTGACAGTGAGGATGTTGCAGGGACAAGTGTGAAAGACAGAGCTAGCTTATTTGAAGGCAAGGACTCCAAAAAAACTGAGGAAGCTATTGGGCCAGAGGTTGGAAATTATTCATATTTGGAAGTCCATTTTACATTAATTTATGTACTTCTAAACCTGAACTTTAAAAAAAAAAAAAAAAGTTTAAAATTTTATTTTTAAAATAATTTTTTACATTTTTTTAAAAATTGTATTGAAACGGGAAATATTTTTCAAAACTTGTTTTATCTCTTGATGCAGAGGATTTATTTTTTAAAATTTTGTTATTTTTGGGTTGTTAAGCTTATTTGAAGGCAAGGACTCCAAAAAAACTGAGGAAGCTATTGGGCCAGAGGTTGGAAATTATTCATATTTGGAAGTCAATTTTACATTAATTTATGTACTTCTAAACCTGAACTTTAAAAAAAAAAAAAAAGTTTAAAATTTTATTTTTAAAATAATTTTTTACATTTTTTTAAAAATTGTACTGAAACGGGAAATATTTTTCAAAACTTGTTTTATCTCTAGATGCAGAGAAATTATTTTTTAAAATATTGCTATTTATGGGTTGTTATGATGTTCCAGGTTCTAGAGATTACACTGAGGAAAAAACCTGAGGCAGGATTTGGTTTTACAGTTGCTGGCGGTGTTAACACAGGTGGATGCTATATCAAACAGTTGGTCTCTGATCCTGCTGTGTCTGATGGTCGACTGAGACCTGGGGATAAAATTTTAAAGGTGGGTTTTTTTTTTAAAAAGGCAAAACTTTCGCAGTACAATAGTAAAGGTCTCGAAATTTAATTTTGTTTAAAGGATTAATCACTTAAAAACAAAAACAAAATTTACCTAAGCCAAAACTTTACTGTGTTGTTTCAGTCTACTATGTGTATTGCAAACATTTCTCTTTAGAAATTGTTTGACTTAAATCTACAATCTTTTAGTTACAGAGCTATAATATGTTGCCCATGAGGTGTGTTGCATTCTTGTTGCACTTTTACCAATAATTCTGGCATCCATTCAGGTTAATGGGAAGGACACAACCAACATGAGTCATGTTGAAGCTGTGACCTTGCTAAGGAAAGTCCATGATGTTGCTAACCTGCAACTGCTAAGATACCCATCATCCTTTGAAATACAAGAGAGATTAAACAGCTCAAAGGTCTGTCATATATTTCTTGTTCTTAAATTTGTTCCTGCCATTTTGCCTTTTTAGGTTGTCACAGCCCGTTTGCAAAGTACCACCTTTTTCACCATTTTTTTTAAGCCATGGGTGTCATTGTATGTTTTTTAACTCAAGATTTGATGTTCACCCTGTGGTGCAATAGTTTGCATCAAAACTAAGAGCTTGGAATTCTTTCTCCATTGTTCTTATGGGGAAGCAGCTAGGTGGAATGGCTCTCGGGAAAGACACAAAATCAAATAATTCCAATGATATTGTAAAGCATTTCATTTTGAGCTGTGGTTTAACCGTTTGGAACTTTTTGTTTTCCTTTCAAGATACCAGCAGTGCAACAACCTTTGAAAAGGCCAGTTGACCCAGCACCCAACAGGACAAAGCCACCCAGCCTGAAGGATGTGCAGCAGTCAGTGAGAGAGCTTGTCAAAACCCTGGACACGCCAAAGGCCATTATTAAACCATATGACTACAGAGGGAGGACATCTGATGATGTAGCCTCTTCCAATGTTGGTAGTGAGTTAGAATCCCATTCAGCCCAGCTGGATGATGACAGCCACCAAGAGGTGAGACAGATAAATAGTTTTAACTTGGACATTCAATAATTTAATTCTTGATCTACTGTGTTAACAATTCTTAAGTTGTATTTGTTGTTTAAATTCATAAAAAAAAATAAAAAAATGATATGAATGACAATAGATATGATAGAAGGAGACTTAAACTATGAACATCAACAAAAACACACATCTTCAGACCATATCTTAAACTAATATCCAATTAAAACAAACAAAATTATGCATTTCCTTTGTTACTTTCCAGCGCGGAGTATTGACTATTGAACTGTTCAAGCCAGATAACTCCCCAACCAGCTTGGGAATCAGTGTCATTGAGCGAAATTACAACGGAGAGAGGGGAATCTATGTCAAGAGACTCAAAGTTGGTGGAACTGCTCACAAGGATGGCCGCCTGCAAGCCGGAGACAGAATTCTTCAGGTAGACCTCAGTGAATGCCAGGGCTGTGATAATTGTTGGATGTGATCATATTCAAATGGATGTCTTACTGACTCATCCCCTAGCTTTACTCAGCTAGTCCCTCAGTTTATGTCCTGTGGTTGCTGTGTTGTTGTAAGTCATTTAGTGATTGATGTTGACCCTGTGCCTTAGTTTATAGAAAGTTTAAAGCTTTACATATGTTAAAAAATGTTAACAAACCATTTGACCAGGGTATATTTATTCAGTTCTGCATGCTTTAACAGTGTTGTCATCATAAGTTAAAAAAACAAGATCTGTGAGATTGTTATTCCAATTGTTGTTTATTTCAATGGCAGGTCAATGAAACACCATTTGATGGTGTTCATCAGAGGAAAGCTGTGACCATCCTCAGAGAGGCTGGAGAGAGGGTTGTCTTTAAAGTAATCAGGTTGGTTTTCTGACTTTTTTGGGTTAGGAATAAAATAATAAATGTTATTTATTTATTTATTTAGGCATTTTTATATAGCGCTTATCATAAAGCTCTAAGCGCTTTACAATTATTAAAACATGTAAATGTTACACCATGGAGGCAATTTATAAAAACGTGAAAATGTTGGAAAGTATTTGAATGAGCAGGGGAAACTAAGCACAGACAATGTTTTTTTTTCCTTGAGAAATTAAAGGGAACAATTTTGTTTCAATTATCTTATTTTCTCAATTCTACTAAAACATATGCTGAGAACACATGGTTAATATCATGCTGTGAAAACACAGTTATTAATATGAAATAATTTATCTTATCAGATCAAGTGCAGGGAACATTGGTGAAAAGTTTGATGGTTATGATGGTGAGTTGCTTGAATAGTATTAAGGGAAGGCTGAAAATATTTTGTTTCATATTATCGTAATCATTGTTGACTTTAATTAGTTTGAAATTATAACTAGGGTGGTGGAGCGGTCTAAACTGTCACAAACCAAATAGCTGGTGGTCTGGAGTTCAATCCCCACCAAAGCCAACATCTCAAGCACTCCGGGTGGATGGGACTCGTTAGCCTTGGACAGCAACCCATCTAAGAGAAGGCAAACTCTGAATTTAAACCAGGAGCCAGAATGATCAACGAATTGATCGTGGGCTCCTAAAATATAGGAAGAACAACAACAAAACACAATAAGCCTTTTTCATGCCGTAACCGCTGACATAATGTTTTTCCTTATTTAACAAAAGATGTTCTGAAACCAATGTAAATCTTTTGTTTTTCTGCTACCACCCTGAAAAACTATAATGAAAGATGGAGAAATAAATATTGTAATTTGTATGTTAATATATTCCAGATGAGAATGCTACCGATGATGACATTAGCTCTTTGGCTGAAGATGCTCTAAGTCTTATGGAAAGGAAGAAAGAATCAACCAATGCTCATAGGAACCAAACAAATGGGACCCAAGAAATAAGAGGTAACAAATGGGACCCAAGAAATAAGAGGTAACAGATTGACCCTCGATTGGAAAACTATTTAAATGCGAAAAAAACGTTGAAGGAAAAATATCTTAAAATAGACTATCAAAAATGCATTTTTAACCAATGGGAATTGAAAGATAAATTACATACATGTAATCATGAAGTAGACTATTTCTAAACAGATGTAAAAACTTTATACTTATAAATTCCTTCATTGCAGATTCAGGTGCTGGCGGCAGGTACAAATCCCCTCGCACACTTGACCTTGACGTTCCGGTTCTCTTGACTGATGACTGGCTGAATGATGTCCCTTTATTGCACATGCCTCAGAACCAGACTAAAGACCATGTACCACAGTTACTTCAAAGCCTGGCAGACTTGGTCGAAGGAGGAGAACCACATGAGGAATTCAAGGTAGATCATAAAAGCTACTGTATTTATTTGGTTATGGTTGCTTGTAGCCTAATGAGTTACATCTTATAGCCTAACGACTTACATCTTTCTTTTATTTTTATAACAAATATAGAATCTTCATCATTTGAAGGAAGCTGGGCCATGTGATGTGGGCAAACTCCGTCACAATAAGTCTAAAAATAGATACAGAAATGTCTTGCCTTGTAAGTAGTTTCTTAAAGTCCAGGACATGATGTCAGGTTGGGAAATGTCCACATGTGGGGAAACATTGTTATGTTGGATAAAGTTTGTGTGACAAAAATTTGACCATTCATACACTCCTGTCCTTGGAGTATGAGATAGACATGATGATCTCTTGTACACATTCAAACATTTTACACATGAGCATTTTTAACAGCATGGATTTTTTATGTCTTGGTTTTATTACATGTGGGCCTTTTTATGTGTGCTTTCACAAGTGTTGGGTTTTTACATGAGCTTATTTACAAAACCTTTAATATTTTCTGGGATTTTTCCTTTGATTTTTGCAGCTCATTTGTAAGACAGTTTAAGACAAATTTAGCATAATTTTTTTTGTCTTTGTGTCGTCATCAGATGATCAAAATCGAGTGGTACTCTTGAACAGTGGCAATGATTACATCAATGCCAGCCATATCTCTCTGAAAGTAGGGGAAGCCACTCTGAAGTACATTGCTTGCCAGGGGCCAGTATCGGAATCAGTCTCAGATTTCTGGCTGATGATGTGGCAGGAGAAGACCAATGTTATTGTTATGTTGACCCAAGCCTTCGAAGCTGGCAAGATAAAGTGCCACAGCTACTGGCCACAAAGTAAACAAGAAATACTGGATGTGGACAATGGGTGAGCAATGTTATTAACTTAAGCGAATTTAGTATTTCTTTAATATATCTTTAGATTTAATTATTATTTTGTATAGGCTATTTTATACAGCCGATTTTATACTTCCCATTTCATACAACCCATTTTATATGGCCCATTTGGTATAGCCCATTCTTACTTTACCCATCACATTTCATGGGATTTTTACATTTTTGATTTCTAATGGAAATTTATACTTCAAACAGGATTTTACTGCTTAATGCGTTCTGTAAGATTCACCCAACAATTAATACCTTGTTTTTTTTAATGTATAGGCGATTAAGAGTGCAACAAATTCGATCATACCAACTGCAAGCCCTGGAGGTTGTCCAGATGACTATAGAAGAGATCAACACAGGAGCTGGAAGGGAGATCACTCTCTTGCAATACACAGCATGGCCAGATCATGGGGTACCAGATACTGCTCTCCCCCTCCTAAAGGTGTGTCTATTTTAAACATTATAGAGCTGGGTGGCAAGCTAGGTTAATGTAGGAATTTGCAAAGAATTAAAAATACTGATTTTTTGATATAGGTATATTATGACAGGACTTGCCATTTAAACAGGGTACTGAATGGGGAATTTTAGACTAACAAATAAGTTTTTAAAATCTTTTTTCATACTATACTTTAAGGGTTAATAAAATCATATTTTTAAATGCCATATTATCCATTTTACCTGTGTCAGTGAAAAGGGGTGAGACTTAATCAATTGATATGGATTGGCCCAGTAGTGGAGCATTAAAAAAAAGTTTTATTTATCTTGTTAATTTTTAAAATAAATTTTGTACTTGCAGTTGCTCCAATTAATCCACCTATTTGAACAAGGCTCAGCTCCTGTCGTACATTGCAGTGCAGGTATTGGTCGAACCGGCACTTTGATTGCCATTGATGCCGCTCTGGCCGCCATTGAACATGGCGATGAGGTGAATAAATCTCTAGAAAGTTTACGTTTATTTTACTGCGATTATTTTGAAAATGAAAATTTTTATGCACATACTTGGATAAGATATTTTGCTTGAAAATCAATGGAACTGTGTTGACTTAATATTTTCTCTTAAACAGTTTGACCTACTTGGGATTGTTTGCAATTTGCGTAACCAAAGGCATGGGATGATTCAGACAACTGTAAGTCAATATTAAGTTACATTATTAAATTATTGTTTCATTTGAGCTTAAAAAATTGAGTGGAAGAAAAACAGATGTTAGTTACTGATTTATTTTCCAAATTCTGTATATAAAAAAAAGTCAACCAAAGATTTTTCTATCTTAAAAAAACTATACAATTTTGACATAAACAAGTTATTAGCTTATTCTAAAGTGCAACAAAGGGAAGCCTACTAAACTTCAGCATTACCTGCTGGTATGGGGAATTCATCGTCTTATATTTAACACTGATTAAATAGACTAATCAAGAAAGCTAGTAATATCAAACTAAATCTCCTTTAATTGAAGAACTGTTTGAATAAAAATACGGTTTGGATGATACTTCCCACCCTCTTCATGACAGTTACCTAAGATCAACTCAAGCAGGCCGAATTCTTTCCCTTTAAGTTCAGACCGAAAGATTACAAAATTTGTACCAAATCTAAATGATCACTAATTAAATCATTATTTTCAATAAGGGATTTAATTTTTTTAGGTATATGATGGCTGATTTTTATGCTAGAGGAGTAATTTAGGTATCTTGGTTTAAATTGTTCTTATTGTAAAATGTTGTCTTTGTTGAAATATGTATGTATTCAATGTGCTGAAAATGAATTTATCAAAAACATTTCCATTTATTAGGATCAATAAAATAATCTTATTTATCTTATAAATTGACTCAGATTTGTATTGAGTTAAGGATGTGTACATTAATACCATTCAACAGACTTGTCATTTAGCTCAGTGAATAATTAGTTGTTGAAACTCAGTTAAAATATTAACAGAGGTCTTAAGAATGACTTTCCTGGTCACAATATTGTTTTCTATTTTCTTTTAGGATCAGTATCTGTTCTGCTATACAGCTTGTATGGAAGCTTTGCTAAGTTTGGAAGAAGACCTAAGCCAGTAAACTGTTAATCCGTTGATGTGAAATATTGTTAATTCTTTTGTGAAGAATGCTTCCGAAAATTTATTAAAACAACAAAATTTTAGCATTGGATTATCTGCATTTACATGACCAATAACTTATAAAGTGCAGTGAGTCTACCTGTTTGATTTTGAATTCATCTTCAGGTGGTTTCTCTAAGTATAAATCAGTTGTACTTTGAGGTAAACAGTTATAGATTAGTTTAAGGTTTGTAAAATACTTGTTCACAGCTGGCAAAAGTTCATTGAGATTCACTGTTTACAGAAACTACTGGGAGACATCTCCATTGAACATGTGTTGGCACTTGACAGTGAAGATTCTGCTATTTTAATTGACTTGAAATATATTAGATACTATGGCAGCAACATTTACTACTTAAAGCTAATAATGTGAGCCACTGTTTGATAGAAACATTATGTATCTGAGCAGCTTGGAACAAATTATGCAAGGAACACAAAAAAACTAACATTAGTCCACCAGTCAACAAACATACACCATTGCCCATTGTCATTTGGGGGTTCTAATTTTTGTGTGTTTTTTTTTTCATGTATTAGATTCTAAACAAATGTATGCTTGTAAAATTGTTTTGTACACAGTCTTGGTTTTAAAAAAAAGAATTTTGTGAATTTGTTATCTGCTGCTAGCAGATTGGATAAATCTCCCTCAATGTGATAAGATTGAATGTGATAAACTTGAGTGACCAGTGGTTTTTAATTTGGTTGCATAAGACTCCTAGAGACAACTACTGCAAACAACTGATGCAGAGTATTTTTATTTTTAACAGTAAATCTATCCGTCCATGTATACCTTCAATTTATTATTCATTGTTATTTGGATTGTTGGACATGATTTCACAATTTTTTTTAAGCCTGGGTAAGAGATTATCTTGTGATCTATTGCTGGATTTACAAGAATTTAATCAAGGTTTAATATCTGAGGACTTCAAAGCTTTTTTGTTTGCTTTTGTTTTAGTTAACAGTCAGTCAAAGTAAATTTGGACACATTTATAAAATAATGTGAAAATGTAATTTCATCATCCATGAACAGTTTTGTATTTATTAAAACTGAGGTGTGACTCCACATATTTAATGTAATAATTGAACTTGACTCCTTCATCAAAAATTTTACTGTATCAAGTTCTTGTACTTTCTGTTTGTATAGCCTTAAATATCCTGAGTTTATCTCATCATAAGTAGGACTGCGCAACAGAAACAATGTCGGTTTGAGCAAACTGCTAATAAAGAAATTATTGGTTAGAATTACAATGAAATAATGTTATGAGGCCATGGGATATGTAGACTAAAAGGGTTCATTAATATTTGCCCTGGAGACATTTGCAATAATTTTTTTTTTATTATTCAATGAAAGTATGTATGTATTTACTACTCATATATTTTCTCTTTCATTTTCAGTTTAAGAGCTAAAATCTGGTCATTAAATGCTCTTTTTTGTACTTTTTGTATTTACTGTGCAATATTTACTATAACTTTATATTCAAAGTATTTAACAAAGTTTGTAATAGTTATTGTATTCTCCTCATCAGAAATGTGTTAACATTTTAATACTGACTGTCACAGTATCGATTATAAGTTCAGTATTTAATTAGAAATTGTTAGTCATTGAAAACCAGTAATCAAACTTTTTGTATCAGTCAGTTAAATACCCAAACATGATATGGTAATCTGATTTTTTTCAAAATGTCTTTGGGAATTAACAGTTGGAGCATTTTTTTAGATTGTATTCTTTGTCAGAAAACGTACAATGCATTTTGATTTAACATCATTAATCATTGTAATTTTCAACAGTATATTAGAAATAGATGTGATTTCATGTATAAAAGCTTTGTGCATCTACAAAAAACAGAATCAAACAACTCATTGATATAACTTTGCATTTTTGTAATTGTTCATTTTTTTATAATGAAATCCAGGTGGGAGTCTACAGAAAAATCATTTCACACAAGAAATCGATCCACTTTAAAGGCTTTTAATAAACAAACGGTGCCTATAATGAATGTCTTTATTATAAGAGATGGACATTTTTACCAGGCAGATCCTTGTCAAACAGGAGGATAGTGGATTAATGTTGACTCGCATTCAAGTGTTGTTACAATAATTATGCATGATCAAAGGAAAATAGACCCTTCATTTAAGGATGCTTCCAAGAGTTACTTTGTCAATATCATTGTCACTCAGGTGGTTAAATGACAGTAATGTTTTAAAAAATACAATCTTCCTCAAAATATTCTAAGATGTATTAAACCTTGTTTACTTTAGAACCTTTGTTTATTTGGGAATTAAAAAAACATGAACTGACCTACAGGTGAAAATTAAATATACAAATTTATACAAGTCAACTTCATTATATTTGTTAATTATTTGACCACCTGAGTGTCACTTATCTGATTTCTTCAGCTGTTATGTAATTTTTACTTTAATTACTTCATTATACCTGTACCTTATTATTATATATACCTATGAGTATCTTTTATTTACATTCCTATAGTTATTAAAGCAGGTGTGAAATTATAACAATATCTAATTAGCAAGCACCAACCAACAATGTCTCTAGAGCATTGTAATACCTGCATGTGGAAGTTTACAAAATAAAATTATTTATAGAACAAAATTATTAGTTGTTCCTTTTAAGATGTGAAAATGTTGTGTGTAAATTAAATAGTAAATTACTCTTGAAATTGCTTAACCCACGAAGTGTGGTCGGCCGATAAAAAACGTGGTCAGATAACATCTTCCATTCCAATATTTAACCGAAATTATAGCCACTTCCTTTTATTTATAATTAAATCATCTTCCGGGTCAAGTTATTTGTACAATAAGTACTTTTTAATCGGAGTGTTATATCGCTGTTCATTGTCCCAGTTTTTGTTTAGCTCAAATGGATGAAGCTATGGCTGGGAGAACTAATAGAAATATTTTTGAAAGCTTTTTAGTAGAGAATTTAAGTGATACTGATGATGATTTTAACATTCCCCATGACGACCTCAGTTCGGATTCTTCTTCTACTTCCAGTTTTAGTGAATCTGATCCTATTTCTAGTGATACTTTAAGTAGGCCTACTGTTAGACTTCGAGCCAGGCCCAGAGGTCAAGGACTGACAGAATGTTAGTCACAGAAGCTATAGATCAGAATAATTTTTTTTTTTAGTTACAATCCACATCAGTTCCTTTTTAAATGTTCACTTGTCAATAACTTTTTTGCCTGAGGTTTTGTATGTAATGCTTGGTTTTAGCTGTGGTCCCAGTTTATTTTGTTCAATAATATTAATTCATTACCTAAAATTACTAAAGTTGCTTTTAGAGGCTTATTTGTAATGGAAACCTTAGCATTTTCTGAGCATTGCCAACCACAAATTTTAAAGTATTTAAATGGAATCTATAAAAATTAATGAGCACTTAAAAGCAAGACATTTTGTCGATTTTTCCCTTGAGCACTCCAAGGTCAAGTCACTAAACAAAAAAAAAAATTATGGGGTGGGTAATATAGCCAACTTTATCCCCATCCATTTACCTTTCTAAAAATATATACTAATTGGGGTCTCGTATCAATATTGCTATGTCATTAAATGCTATTTCAAAAGACACTCAAAAAGCCCTCAAAAGTTCCCACACCACAGCATGATTCTATACCACATTACTTGGGTTAAGAGATTAAAATTGTCATTTGTATTACTTTACAATTCCCCAAATTTGTTTTGTTAAATAACCTATGGACTGCCCGTTGAAGTTGTCCATTCAACAATGTCCATAAAAAAAAGTATTTGAATAGAAACTTGCAAAATATATTACAAAAAAATACCAAAATAATTTAAGTGCATTTATTGGCATTTAATTCCTCCATCATAAATAAAATTATTTACAGACAACAGGATGTTACGTATTAACACGGTATCTATTATAAGATTGCTTAAACAAAATTGGTGAAGACCATAAACAAACTGTAAACAGATTGAACCATATTCTGGATGTGGCTGCCATAAATATTTATTAAAAAAACCAACACATTAAGCAGATCTCCAAAAATGAAAGTAATGTTTCAAATATTAAATTAAAAAATGTAATAAGAAATTGACAAAATGAAATTATTTTTGCCAATAAATATGTGATTAAGGAGCAGTAAAATGTAACTCATTACATCAACTTACACATAAACAGCTTATGGCTTACACATAAAAGCCCAATATGGCATCTCTCATAAATATAACTAGATAATCAATAGTTGCAGTGCAGTTTCAAAACAAGGAAGGGATGACCAAAAGAAGATTACCTGCAGTAAATGCAGTCAGTCTACACAGACATTTTTGTTAATTTTGCACAATAGAAAAATAAACATTTGTCTCATTACTTATTATTTAGGAATGCTCTTCTTAATATTTCCTTTATGAAATTCTCTGTGGATTATAAACTTTGTAAATGAATTTTATCAAATACATCTAGTATTAATACTGGGATTCAAATTATGAAGCGATTAGCAGCACCGAATTATGCTGTGTTTCAAATACAAAACAAACAACCAGAGCATTGATCATTTTTAAAAAAAACTTAATCTAATGAGGATAGGCAAAACTTAACAAGTTAAACAAGCAACAATTAAATTTAACAGTAATCTAGCACACAGGTCCATTCCCTATGTTCAACAAGGCCTATTTACAGTTAACAATATAATACCAATGTACAACTATCACTCATAAATCATGCCAAAAAGTCACAGATCAGAAATATATCTCTCAGAAGGCTGTTCACAACCTCAGCGTTGTAATTTTCATAAATATCATAAGGTCTCACAGAAAATTGCTTTATGGCTCATTTTAAACATGGCAATAAAAAATACAAGCAAAAAAAAAAATCTGATGACAATGAAAAGCTATTTAAAAAAAAAATAAAAAAATTCAACCCACTTTCAAATTTATCTAGGACTTAAGTAATGTGGAGAAGCAACTAGAGAAAAAATGAAGTGTTAAAGTCAGTGTAACAATTTGTTGGATTGGAAGAGAATTGTATCCTGTATTTGTTTTTGTGCACTGAGAAAATTTACAAACACTTTTATTTCATTGCTTCATACATAAACATAAGTGTGTCAACATTGAGATTTAAACAAAATTATAAAATATATATCTCTTTAATACAGTTTTGATGTACGATTAGATCAATGATGATTGGACGGTGATTAAGAAACATTTTGGATTTGAGTTTAGTACATTTTAAAACATATGGTATCTTATGGGAAGGCTTAATAAGTGAGTAAAACAAGGAATTTCTGGTAAAATGGTCAATTATCTTTGGCTTGGATTTTATATTTCAATTAAACAATTGGATTTTATCATTTCTATTCAATAATAATTGTATTAAGTATGAATATTACTCATCTTTAGCTCATTACAATTATTACAACTAAAAACTAGTTTAAAGAAGTTTAGGAAATAGTTTTAAATTTTTTAATGAAGCATAGATTCACAGCCTTGGAAATCGATGAATTGATAATTTGTTACAGTGTCGAGTCACCCTGTTGGATCCCCCTAACTATAATCTTGAATCTTCCTAAATTTTTGTCTCATATTAGTTATAATGGAGAATCCTAACAAAATAATCAAAATTATTGCTTCTCAAGAAAATATAGATGACAAAGAGCAAAAATATAAACTATGAGCAATTTGTAAAGGCTGAACTGAATTTATGAATGAAGCAGCAACAAAAAAATGCAGTATGTGCACAATATCTGAATTTATCCAACGGGGTCAGCAGCAACCAAACAAAACAACAAACAAACCATTGTGGTATGAATTATGTCATCTGACTAAATAAATGTGAAATAATTTTAACATTCTGCACGGTCTTGTAAATATCAATTGCCCTATTACAGTTCAACTATTAATCTCCATAAGTGGTGTTCACATCTTGGACACTTTACTCATTGGGAAACAGTTGTGACAAATCCCAGAGATTCTAACCATTAAATGAAGATGGTTTAACTAGCCTTGGCGAGGCATTTCTTTCCTTATGCCAGTGTTGGCTCATGCACTGGATGAGGCTTGTAGTAGATTTTTTATTTCTTCAAGTCTTCGCTGCATTTTATTCTTTGCTATTTCATATCTGGAAAAAAAAATATATAAAATGTTAAACAGTACTTTAGAAATTCAGATACAAATTGTTCCACAGTAATCAGTCAAATAACTTTCCATAAAACTTGTTCCTACTGGTTATATTTTGCCTAAGTCTTTTTCCACAATAATTTCTTTTTTAAATGTACAAGATAAAGATAAATTAAAAATATAGATATACTTGGCTTTAAGAGATTGCACTTCCTTCTCCTCATCATTGTGAAACTTGGCCAGTAAACCCCGTAACACAGCTTCAGGAAGAACCAGAAGTTGCTCCACCTGATGTTACAAAAACATTTAACTATTAAGGAAGACATATTTATTTTTCATAATATTGTTTAAAAAAAAAAAAATTAACATTTTTAAAAAAAATCACTCTTACATTACTGTAAATGCTTAAAATTTTGTGTTTGAAATAACAAAAATGTATAATGATGTTAAATATATTCATGGAAATTAAAAGTGGTTACAGTTGCAAGGCGACATCACACTGAATGTGCTCAAAACACTTTCACACCCTTAAAATCCTTATTGCTTCTTAAGAGAGTTGAGAAGACAAAAAATAAAATGCTTATTTTAACTATGTCTACACATGTCTAGAAACTGTGAAAAAGCCTCACATCATGTGGTAAATTCTCTTCTGTCGTTTCAGCGATAGGTATTTTGATGCTAGAGTTATGCTTGCTACTCCAAACCTCTGGCTCTCTTTCTCTTATGAAGATTTTACCCATTGTTTCATTGGGTCCCAGCTTTAACCTTTCCAGAAGTGGTTTGTCTGCACTGGTCAGGATACGTTCACCTAACCCATTTGAATAGTCACAGGTAGAAGATTTTAAAAAAAATATTCAATGAAAGGTTCTAAAACTATATAAATTTAGCCTAGAGGGTGTTCAGAGTTAATCTTTAACTATTGGAGAAATAAATTAAATGATACCAAGCTTATATCAACTAGTTGTTGAACCTATACAAATTAGCATCCACAAAGAGTTCACTATTTACCTTCTTCACTAAGGATGGAGAGAACATATTCATTAGGGTTGTTTTGAACCTGTGTTTTAACAAAAAATAAATCAGCAATGAAATTTTTTTACAAACTGTGAGGTCCTATAAATGAATATAAGGGCTAGAAAAATATGGACAATTTTATAAATATAGGTTTTGAGAGTTTTTAGACCAAAAGAAATTTATAAATTACAGTGCTTTTTTGTTACAGAGTGCAACATAAGTATAAATAGTGTTATGTAACCAAATATACATTTGGATTTTTACACCAACCTTGAATTTATCCAGGAGAGTTACAATAACATCATCTGATGTCAACGACCCATCCACAGTAACACTGGTGCAGCTGCCCAGCACAGGTGTGAACACACTGGTCTGGAAAAAACAAAGTATTTTAGTCATATCATAAATCAATCTCACAAACAAACATTTTAAGCCATGAAAATTCATAGAGCTTGATTAAATTGCTTTAATGAGGATCTTTCAAGTTAAAGGGGTTCAATATTTGGTTGCGACTATTCCCACCCAGGTACCAGAAGTGAGAGGTTGGGATTAAAAAACTATTTAAAATATTATTGTTGGGTTTACAAAACAAAATGAGGTATCAAATGAAAGATAATTGGATGGACTATATGTTTGTAAACTTAATTCTTCAGTTTGACTAAAGTAAACTACCACAAATGACATCTGAATAGCATTTAGTCAAAATGGACCCGCACACGCAGCACCGCCATTCGGACTTGGGTCCCCTTAGACTCAATGCTATAATATTTTATTATAATTTTAAACAGTTTTTTTAAGCCCAACCTCTCATTCTGGTACCTGGGTGCGAATAGCCACTTCGTAAATATTTATCAAGCTGTTAACATAAGTTTGAGCTTGTTCAATGAGAAAATTATTTATTTATAGTTTAATCACAGGGGGTTGTTTCTACTTTTTAAAAAAATTATGAGTACAGCAAGTTACCTTAATTGACTTACATGCATGATCATGTAACAGGACTCAGATAATTAAAAGCGTGTCCCTTGAGTTACACAATTAAACGTGTGAAAATGATTTAAACTCACATCGTAATTGAACACATGACCATTGATGGACGCCCTCTTCCACTTGGAAGGTTGGTCACCTCTGTACGCGACAGTTTTAAACTTTCTAACTCCTTTCTTCCGTCTGACCACATCATCAGGAGATGAAGGAGAGAAGATGTCATCCAGCTCCCTAGATTTCCCAGTGGGTGAACTTGGCTTTCTAAAGCTCTGTAACAAATTTATTAAATCATTATCAAGTGTTATTTACATTTAAAGTGTACAATGTGATCTACAGGACATCCATACATTTATTGAATACATTTAAATATTAGATGGTATTGAATGTTGGTCACGATGTTTTTTGAAGCAACCAGTCTATAATTTTTATTACATTTTACTATCAGATGATAATAATAAATTAATTATGACGAGGATAATTTTTTAGTATTCTTATAACTTACCAGAGTGCTTGAGAACTTTTTGTCAGGGACATCAGGGGATGCTGGCCCTGCACACAAACTGTGTCTCCACTGTGCTATGGGCGGAGGGGGGATGTTATCACAGTGGACAAGTTCAATGGGTTTATTGAGCCCCCAGTAGATTCTCAGTGGGCCCTCTACATGGACACTGCCATCATCTCTCTGAAAAAAACATTAAAAATAATAGGATTTCTATTATGTTAAGGTCTTGAAGTTATCCATTTTACTTTAACAAAACAACTTTGCCTAAATTTGCTATTTTTCATACATTGCTATCAATAAGTATTAATATTTAATCATTGTGTCATTTACGCATCATTAAAAGCAGGGCTAGAAATTACCCACAACAACAAAATAAAACAAAAAATAGATGACTACGTTAAGAGAATAACAGAAACATGAAACCCTTAAAATTCGAAAACACACTTTTGAAAAATTAAATTGATTCAAATATCTAGGATCCTTAATAAATTAAAGAAATGAATTACAAACAGAAATACAAGGAAGAACATCAGTCGGAAACAGGGCCTGCTTCAGTAGTTAAAAAAAACTTAAAAGTAAAAACATTACAAGAAAAACCAAGAAAGCTATAGATAAAACTAATCAGACCAGTAGTAGCATAAGCAAGTGAAACTGGGATCCTAATATAAACTGCATAAAACCTATTAAACACATGGGAGAGAAAAGTTCTACGGACATTATACGGACCAACAAAGGATGAATATAAATGGAGCATATTAAACAACCAGGAATTGCATAGACTATATCAGGATCCCACGCAAATAGCAGAAATTAAAGGGCAGGCTACACTGTTCTGGACATTTAGAAAGAATGCCAAATGACAGAGGAGCGAAAAGGGTGCACCACCAAAACCCTGGAGGAAAGGGCTCAAAGGCAGACATAAGCATAGATTGATGGAAGATATGGAAGATGTGGAAAAGGATCTACAGCAGCTGAAAATCCAAGCATGGAAAAGAAAAGCATAAATTAGGTCTGAGTGGAAGGAAGTGGTGAGGCAGGTTGAAGCCCTACATGGGCTGTAGCCCAAAGGGATGGATGCAAATTACAAACTTAAGTCTAGTGGAATCTGTTATATTAACAGTGTAACCAGTGGTGGATCATGAATTAAATTAGAAGGGGTACTGCTTCAGAAAATTGTTCATTATTTTAACCCACGAACTGTTATAAATAAATAAACTTTCATTTTTTGCAATTCTGTGTCCTTTTTTTAAAACTTTTAAGTTATTTTTTACAATAATCTATATCAAGCAAATTTGTGTAAGTAGATTTTTCGCGAAATGGATGAGGCCATAACTGGACCATGCGGCTTACAAAATAAATCAGTTAGGAATCTTTAACTTTTTAGTTAATGATTTAAGTGATTCCGAAGATGATTCTCCGATCACACACGAAGACAATGATAATTCCGATTATTTTTCTAGTGGGTCAGAAGGCGAAAGTTCAGACTTGGAGGATTTAAGCCTAGAACGAGTAGGCGTTGCCCCAACAACAGGACTCGTTCAAAACTACGTTGCAGATGATTGTGTACCATCAAAAATAATTGGATATTGCTCTCTGTATGTTTATTTATATTTCATTTTATGGATTAAATATTTATATAGCAGCTTTTAAAATTTTATCTGTTTATTGCTATTTAGTAATGTTTATATTGTTTATGTCGTGCATTGTTACTTGAATGTAATTATAGGTCTCGGAAGATTTAAAAAAAAAAAATCTGTTACTAACTAAAACATTTACAAATGATACATTTACTGAAAGATAAATAAAAAATGCTATTATTGATCATATTGCATAAACACTATAATAATATGTCTTCAAAAAATTGTAGATTGAGGTACTTGAAAAGAAAAAAATTTCATAATTTTCTTTATTCTTGGTCACTCCAAGGCCAAGGTCATGGTCAGCGAGTATAAAATGTCATTACAAAACAACCAGTATGATTCCCCACTCATTCTAATTTCAATAAATGTTTACTTTATTGGGTCTAGCTATAGTATTTGCATGTGAAAAATTAAATTTTTCAAAGGCACCCAAAAAGCTCTAAATTTCCAGCACAGTACAGAATGATACAATGGACAGTTCGTGGGTTAATATTGATCAAAACGAAATACATACACAAGGAGAAAGAAAACTTATATATGATGATGAAAGCCCGAAAAAATAATTTATATTTAACTTATATATATATATATATATATATATATATATGTGGCATCCTTCCGTCTTCGTGAGACTATGGAGTAGCTATATGGCTCTACACTTTGACGAGATGGCAATCACGGCCGCATCTCTCGCAGGAGAATATTGAATCCCAGTAAGATCTTGATTTCCGAATTATTCTTTTAGATTCAAGGGCCTTGTTTCGAGTATCTTCTGCCTTTTTACTCCTTAAAACACTGCTGTTCGCCAGTTGGAGTGATGTTCGGCAATGAACTCCCATTCGTTTGTTTCAATATTGGCTTTCCTCATGCTTCGTTTGCAAACGCCAATAAATCTCAGGCGTGGTCGTCCAATATGTCTTGTCCCTTCTGCCAACTCTCCATACAGCAGTATCTTTGGAATACGTCCTTCCTCTATTCTCGGTCCAATATGTCTTGTCCCTTCTGCCTACTCTCCATACAGCAGTTTCTTTGGGATACGTCCTTCCTCCATTCTCGGTACATGACCTAACCAGCGAAGGCGCCTCTTGATAACAAAGGAGAATATGCTAAACATGTGTGCATGTTCCAAAACTTTCACATTAGGCACCCTGTCCTGCCAACGAAAGCGTAAAATGCGACGCAGGCATCTTTGATGGAAGCTGTTGAGTTTCCGCTCCTGACTGGTGTATGTGGTCCACACTTCACTAAGCATGCATGCCTGATAGACACTTATTTTTGTTTTATCAGTTAGATTGAGATTATTCCACACCCGCTTATTCAGTTTAACCATAGTTGCTGCTGCTTTTGCGATCCTGATATTTATCTCTTCATCAACGGAGAGAGAACTAGAAATATTGGATCCCAGGTATGTGAAATGATCAACAACTAAAAGATTATGACCCTCAATAGAAATGATTGGAGGGGACGGTGTTTCTTGCATCATTACATGAGTTTTCTGTAGACTAATCGAAAGTCCAAACTCTTTACAAGCGTGTGATAGACGATTAACCAGCCCCTGCAAACCTTCTTCTGTGTGAGATGTTAAGGCGGCATCATCAGCGAACAGCAGTTCACGAATCAGCACCTTTTTGCTTTGGTCTTTGCACGAAGGCGGGCGATATTGTACAGCCTACTATCAGATCTGGTATGGACGAACACTCCCTCTTCACAGTCCTTGAAGACAAATTGAAGGAGTATCGAAAATAAAATGGAAAAAGAGTGTTGGTGCCAGTACACAACCCTGTTTTACTCCGCTGAGTATATATAAATATTATGTTTATCATCTAGAGTTTATCACATTCATATATATATATTACACCAGGAAGGCCCCACACTGATGCAAAACGTTAATGCACAGCCTCCCACGCAGAAAAGAATATTAGAAACCCACAGCATCACTGGAACTATTAAGTACACAGTTCTATGTATTTTTATAGTTTTTTCACAATGAGATGAATGACGATCACTAATGATGTTGTGAATTATTTATCTTAATATTAATTATGTATCTAAATATGATGTACAAGTATTAAAGAAAGAAAGAAATTTTTAAAGAATCCAATTACTTTATATTATTAATAAATTTTGAATGAAAATAGGGATGTTGCAGTTCTGCAGTGCTATGCACAAGCTGCCACCGAGTGTAATACATAAAAGATAATAGATCTAAAAATATAATATTTTTTTAAAATGAGAAAAACAATAAAAACCTCCTCTGCAGTCATCTGGTGGTGAACTTTGCCTTCATGATAACTATTGAACTCTTCAATCTTTTGAAGTATTTCACGTCTAGATTAAAAAAAAAAAAAAGGATAAATGAAGTTTTAATGATCAGAGCACAGATTTTTTAAATAATTAACAGAATGCATTGGTTGGTATAAAACATACACATCTCTAAGGACAAAAAAAAAAAGTATAAAGCCATGTGGATTGTGTTCATCATAGTCTGATTATAAACTATTGAACTCTTCAATTTTTTGAAGTATTTCAAGTCTAAATTAAAAAAAAAAAAAAGGATAAATGAAGTTTTAATGATCAGAGCACAGATTTTTTAAATAATTAACAGAATGCATTGGTTGGTATAAAACATACACATCTCTAAAGACAAAAAAAAAAAGTATAAAGCCATGTGGATTGTGTTCATCATAGTCTGATTATATTACCATAGATGTGCCTGATGATAACATCATGAACATGCCTATAAATAACAATGTAGATTAGCTTTATAATAACTCCATATATGAGTCTCCTGATAACATCTTAAATGGGCTTGGTGGTAGTGATAATAACAACTTCTTAAATAATTGGTTGAAAAAATATTTATGATAGACCCTTAAAATACCTGCGAATTATGCAACCCTATAATAAGTAGCTTTATCTTAGCAGAGGAGAAGAAAAATGTTTGTATTTGTTAACGAGACTGATTTCTCTACATCAGTATCCCACATGTTAGAATCTAAAAACGTTTCATTTCACTTGAACATTTATAACTCTAAAAATTCTGGTTAAACTTGAAATACAAGTTCCTGGTTGCTAATAATAAGTTATAGATTTTATAAAATCAAAAACAAGTATAAAGTAAATTTCATTTTCATTCCTATTAACACAGTAGATCTTACAAAAATGTACTATGAAGTCAAAAAGACAGATTTAAATTAGCTTGAGTGAATTAGTAAGATCAAGGAAGCCTAATAAAGCACACTAAGTCTGGCATTAAGATTTCCCAATAGAACTGTTAGGATCTAATTCAATCTAAAAGGTGTTCCATAAATGTTTTGCTGAAGGGTCATGGAGCCTAAATGTTGATTCCCTTTTTAAGAAAAAAACAAAAATATTGAATAGTTTATTAGATCTAATGGTTTCTGTAAAAATAAACTAAACAGGTTAAAAAAAAAATACCGATATATAAAAAATATTTTTTAATTAAAAAATGTAATTGGAAAATTTATAATTAGCTATCACTTTTTAGAGGCTTCTGAAAAAAATAATTACTATTTGAGTTACAGGTCTGCAAGATATCTCATCCTTTCACATTAAATAGAAAATGGAAATAAAATAAAGAAAGTTTTGTCACAATTTGCAGTGCCAATGTAAATGCACACTATGGGAACCACTGCTCTAGTGCAATGGTTTATGATTTACATGGTGACACAGTCTAAATAATAAATTTATCATTCAGTTGGGTTGCATCCATAAAAGGTTGTTTACCACTGTGCAGTAATCCTTTACCGCTTCCCCTCAACAACTATAAATATGTACACCCACTAAAACAAAAAAACAAAAACAGAATTCATGTGCTCTAGATAGAGTGACAGGTTGATAGACTTAGTAAACACATGCATGGATACCAATTAATAATATAGGCCAGCAAAGATGGGTGCACTGTATGTAAGAGTGAATGATGTAAGTAATGAAAATCAATAGCCAACCTGGTCATGATAGTTTTTTTCCCCTTATACCTTCTCAGCACTACATGTTGCTTGGAGTCTTCATGCCATAATAACCCAGCCATCCGTATTTTTATTTTATGCTTTATTTTATGTTTTAAAAAAACCACACAACTATTTTGCTACTTGATGGGGAATAAGGAAATAGATTAATCCCTGGCAGAAGTGCTAATAATATAAAATCTTTTGAGGATGTCAATTCTACATTTGAAAACCACAAGGAAGCTAGCTCGAGGCACACCACACAGAGATATAATATAGAGCAATCAGAACAGGTTTTATGTAAGCAAACAAATATTTTTTCCCCCTTTGAATTTTTTTAAAATCAATTAAAAATGAATTGAAAACGCTTGTGTGTTTATTCACATCTTTGTAAAAATATAAGCAAAGATTTTTTATGTATTTAGCAATCTAATTCCATATTTTCTTAAATGGCATGAGTAATCAGTAAATTGACTAAGTGCCATAGATTGTACTTATAAAATTCATTCAAGTTCATTCATATTACTTGATATCCTGTTTACATCTTCTTGTAAAATTCCATGCAAACTAGTCCTATTTACTGTAAGAGCCCTGGCATATTTACACTACTTAGTATGCGAGATCATGGAGTTGACTTTTAAGAAACCTTGCTACCCCTTCTGACAATACAACTGTTAATATAGAACACATAGTTTAGGTGCTTTTTAAAAAAAATGTCATTTGAATAGCTCCTGTATAAAAAAAGTCATAATGGTACTGGTTGGTAAATTTATGAAATTTAATACTGAATTCTAAAAATTAGGTTTAGTTAGACAATAATCAGATTCCATATTCCAAAAAGACTATTGAATTTAATTATTTTTAATATTACAAAGTGATAATTTTTTTTAAAAATTGGCTTTCTAATATCTGTACTAAGTACAATAATACTGATTAATTGATTAAAAATTGGATTTCTTGAACCAATTAACATTTTTTAAATTGAAATACAAATTTTAAATCCCAAGCTAATTAAAGTGTTAATTTAAATTGAGCTATTTCACATGATTCGAAACCAAATGACCATTATCATTACCATAAAAAATTATTACACACTTATGGCATACATCACACCTTTGTCCCAATGAGAAAGGTTTAATTAATAATCCAGAACAGTGGCAGATGAAACTAAATTTATATCTCTACGAGTACTCTGATATTATGCATGGGAAAATATATATTTGTTAGACACCAAAATTATAAAAAGATCAAGTAATTTAAGACTACAACTACACACTGAATCAAAATATTTTTTTAGTATTAGTACAGTCGATTTGAGAGCCTCACTAAAACTGAGATTTTTTAATGGGATTGTAGACTAGGAAAAGGCATTTAGCTTTACTAATGAGGACACTTAAACCACTTGAGACACAAGGCATGGCTTCCTTTGGCTATTTTATATTACTGTAAAACTTGTTTTTTTTTCTAAATTGACTACATAATAATTATTCATGATTAAGCATAAGTACAGAATTAATGAAAAAATATGAGATCATTAAATTAGAACATATAATTATATTAATAAGCTATAAAAAAAAAGCTTTTTAATGCAGCAGAATAATGGTTCCAAAACTGTGCACCATGTTCATTTTATTTCCATTTTCAATTCAATGTAATAGGATGCAACATCTAAGGACTCTGGTGAAAACCAGGAACTAACTTGGTAACAAGTATTTTGCCAAAGCCTGTGTCTGTATAGATTGTTACTTGATGGCGCTTTGTGATACTAAAACTATGTTTTATTTATATTGAACTAAAATTTAAATTTTAAAAAAATCACTACATACATGGCAAATAAAATTTGACATGTGACATAATCATAAGCTCAGGATTTTTCAATAAAATATCATAAAACTTGTCAAATGAATCACTGAAATTGCATTTGACAACCAGAATATATTTCAATGTATCCACTTTAAGTTGCAATTTATCTGGCATCTGGTGTCCACATTATATGTTTATCAAGTCAAGGTAAACAGACAAAAATCTCTTTCAGGAGAACATTTTCCTTGTCTAGGGTCAGGGTAAATCGGGACATCTTGTCACCATACCATAGTAACAGTATAGGCTAGTATGGTCCATACCATAGTAAAAAATTACTACACATGTGAAATCATTAAGTTTAAGTATATTACTGTATAATATAAATATAATTAGTATTAGTTTTAAAATTGGGATGTACAAAATAAGCTTACACAAGAATAGACACTAAAAGCATCTTTAGATTATTCTCTTTAAAGAAAGAGCCATGTCAAGATCTACTCAAAGCTGGAGAACGACGCAAATATCTTCCAACTGTATTCACCATGTTACTACATTCTACAAACACTTACTGCACATTAACAATTTGACCCCACTCAACCTTTGCACGGCGTGAGTGGCCTTAGTCACTCGCGAATGAGTGCCTAAAAAAGTAAGAGCTGTTTCATTATTGATACTGCCTTCTCCTTGCATTAATTTTGGCATTCTTACCCTTCCATTCGTAACAATTATTCCTGCTTCAACCTTTAGAACTGGAAGACTGGTGATTTAATATTAGCCAACATATCCAAAGATACTACACGTTTCGTACGTGCTAACAGCAAACAAAAGCATATCGAAGAAACCAGGAAGTGCTGCCCCCATTCACCAGGGGCGACAAGCCGACATTTCGCTACTTCCCAAGACCAGACAACTTGAGGCAACATGAATTAATCAGGTAAAAGAAAAATGTGAAAAGGGATGCTATTGTGAAAATACCACATACTTTTTGTTAAAAACGGGTTATCTATTATAACTTTATATAAAGTTAAACAAAATAAATTTTATGGTTAAATTTATTCTGTTTTTAAAACACAACTGTTTTCGGAAATGAGTAAATAAAGAAATTGAAAATAACTACATTAAATTATCGACCTTTGAAATGATAATTAACTAACAGTAGCTATGCCACTGCACAAATGACAGGTTGGGAACCACTGGTTTAGTTTAATTAAATTTCTAAACGTTTTCTTAACAATCCCGCACCATTTTATATTCACATTTGAATTAAAATGCTTAAATTTTAATTTAGTATTTACTTATATGAGTGTAAGAAACATTTTCCAAATCCTGTTCCCTGAAAGAAACTTAGTTTTTGAGTGTTAAAAATTGTTTTTCCATCTTTTTATTTCCTTTTGCCTCTCTCCTATACACCCCCTCCCAGTTGCTACCCGAATTGTAGCAATAAGAGAAGAACATCTGCACACACTCTCCATATTTAAAATACAGAGTCTTGAACATACATACTTGAGTGTGTGTAGACTTGTAGATGAAAAATATTTCCATTCATATCCTACCGTGCAACACACACTTTAAAATACATACAAAATAACTAAGAATGTAACAATGGGCTCACTCACATAAGAGGACCTCCTCTGAGCTTTGAATTAGTCTGTTTTTGATATAGTTCCTTGCTGGAATTATTATTGTTTATGCAGCGTACGCCTTTACTCAAGGGCCCGTTATCCTGCTGGACTCCCCTTTGGATAGCGCCGTTTTCTTGCTGAGCTCCCTTGTTCTGTAGACCGAAGATCTCGTAAAATTCGTTCTCACCGCCGTAGCCGTGTCCGTGGCTGGCTGGCCTGTCCTTCTTGGCGAAGTTGGCCGGCGAAGAAATGTTCGAACCGTAGCCCAACATGGAGGGCCCGAAGAGAGCCTTGTAGCATGGGTTGTGGCAAAATGGGATACCTTTGTGCTGAAAATATATTTTTTTATATTAAAATAGTTTTTTTTTTTTTTTTTTTTTTTTTTAAAGAAACTTAATCGACGTTTCATATATTATCTGTCCTTATATTTCAACATATTTTTACGTTTCACCTAACTCAGTGGTTCTCAACCTTCCTAATGCAGCGACCCTTTAATACAGTTCCTCATGTTGTGGTGATCCCCAACCATAAAACTTATTTTCGTTGCTACTTCATAAATATGTGTTTTCCGATGGTCTTAGGTGATCCCTGTGCAAGGGTCCTTCGACCCCTAAAGGGTGGCGACCCACAGGTTGATAATCGCTTATCAAATTGAATCTTGTAAATAGATACAGTGTCGTAAACTGGCTGATCAGCGTCCGGTGAAAAATAATTCTTGCACTTTGAGCATGGGAGTATTGAATGGGAAATATTGAACTCACTAATCAATTAGACTTTTCCTAACCGCCCAGTCGCGACAACCCCCCCCACCCCGCCCCCTTCCCCTCTTTCCGATGTTCAATTTTCAAAAAATTGAAAGTGCTTATGTATTTAAAGTAACTTAAACAATAATATTATTTTCCTTTTCAAAGCTGCGCCTCTGAATATTAATTAATTTTTCCGGGCATAACACCCTACTGGCATCACCATGCTACGCCACTGAACAGAAGTTATGGGTAATGATTGGCTGTAACTAATTGTATGTGCTTATTTCATAATATCTTTAAATGTGCAACTAACTGCCGATTGCTGCTGTCATTAACCTAAAGGGCTCAGACGCAAAATTAACATTTGCAGCTAATACACGTTTTATTTACACTAATTAAAGCAGGTTTAAAAAAAAAAATCTCTCTACATAAATAACCGTTACCTCGGCGTGTTGTCCCGGGGACAAGACTTTACCACACTCATTGCACTTCAAACACGACGGGTGCCACTCCATCCCGAGCGACGTCTTCCTCTCAGCTGAGGAGGTGAGGAGGGTGAAAGCAAATTATTTTTTGAATGTTTAGAGTCTAGATTAATTTTTTTTTTTTTTAAAGAAAAATTATTTTTAAACAAAAAAGATAATTCATTG